>JACJUY010000886.1:152840-178620 GCA_014220935.1 Platorchestia sp. MABIK | reverse complement strand
AAATATCCAATAAGCTTTGACAGACGCGGCGCTAAGCCAAATGAAAATTCTAATGTGGTACAAATCAGCTGTATCAGACCGCCTAGCTCTCAAATATTCACATAAGCAGCCTACGTAATTATCGAATCCTTAGAGAAAATCTTCAATCGATGCCACAAAAGTAGAGTATCCCAGCCAGGTGAGATATGACAAATGTCACTCTACCTCTCTAAAAAGCAAACGAGGACACAATAATCACAATTATTGTCCAATTAGCTTCAAACGACCATCAGCACAAAAACCACGTTTGAGCGGTTGCTGCGGTTGGTTAGGTTAAGTTAGGTTGTGAATAACAGAACTGAAAAAACGACATAACTGCTGGAATTAGTAGCGCAGCCAGGTGGGGGCATGGGGGCCAGTTTCAGACCCAGTTTTAAGTGAAAGAATAAAAATATTGCTGATAATTAACGGCTGCATCCCCCATCCGGAATTATTTGTCTGGGATCCTGGCCCACGCCATTTTCGGCTGGCTGCGCCACTGGCTGGGAGACATTTATATCTTTTCTAAGTAGAGTGAAAAATGCAATAGCTCGATGATACTTTACCTCGTACGTTGAAATCTATTCTAAAAACGTGGTAGTGATACAATTTAAATGCTATTCATTCATGCCGGTACGTAAATGAGCAATTTACCTAGTGGTACGCAAATGTCCCAATTCGTAGTCAACATGTTAGACGTTTATGTGATCAGGAAAAGATTTTAGAAAAAGAAGTACTAGTAAGTTAGTGCAATAAAGAGAGCGGATTAACTCTCGCTACTGATTTCTTATCACGCAGAACTATCAGCGAATCATAAACCGCAATGTGGACTCACCTTCCTTCGAGATAAGATCATCGTGAATTTCTGGTTTGGGCTCAGTGTGAGATTTGTTCAAGAAAAGGTAACTTGAGACAAAACAACGACATGTTTCGTATAGTTTAGTTTCAAAAAGACTATAAGAATTATACGAGAATACGTATATTTCTACTGAAATCTCAACGGTATCTCTAAATATTTCAAAATTTATTTGCAAAACATCATCATATACGAGTAAATGCACATATATGTGTGCACACACACATACCTACATACATACACATAACACGCACACATCATGTGCACAACATTCCCTAATTCTGTGGATAAATTGTTGCGCTGCCAGCTATTAAACTGCCTTCTCGTTTCATTCTATATTTTGATGTTTGTCAGCAACAATTGTTAGAAGTTACAATTGCTGCATTTTTATTAAATCGAAAATATTTGCTCTATATTGGGTTGGAAAATTTTCAAATATAAAAATGACTCACCTCATAATTGAAAAGTACACATATGGGCAAAATTGAGGTGCGTCATAGACATGTTGAAATTCAGTGATGGTATAATAATGTGATCAATTGCGATTTCTTGTGATATAATTGATAACTCAAAATAACTTTAACAATGAAGTACAGAGTTATTTTGGTACTTAGGCCATGGGAGTAATTTTCGTGCATAACTGTAAATTCTCTGATACTTTGTGAACCACTGACCTACGCTCAGCATGAACTTACACCTGCATAGGCAGATGTGATAATTATTTCTACGTTACATAGGACCTTCACATTTTCATTCGAGAATTCCTTCCAATGCCTTCTAACACACAAATCTCCGTGTTTGCAGATGATTTTCAAATTGCAATAACAAGTTCTGTATTGGAAATGCCGCAGACGCAATTAAATCTGAGACCATATTGATTATCCTGAAGTCATGGTATGACCGAAATGGTCTCAAACTAAGTGCTAGCAAAGCTCAATGTATTATTTTTGGATCCAAAGGCGCAATAAAAAAATTCAAATCTAACTCTTACAGTACGGAATGGTGAAATTAAGCCATCAGAGAAGATATAACTCTAGGTATCTGGTTCGAAAGAAATATGTCCTTCAAATCTCACGATGAGAAAACTTGCAGCAAAATTTACGGATCTTTAATTTGTTTTCATTGTATAAAAGTATGCTCGATGAAAAAAACAGATTATTGACCATTCAATCTTTAGTGTTTTCGCGCATTGACTATTGCAGCCTAGTATGGGGAGATTTACCTCAATAACTTCAAAGAGAATTATAAAAATACATGAATTTTGCAGCCAAGGGGGTATGCAAAGTAAATTCAAAAGAATTCACCTTTCAAGGAAGTGATCACTTAACCCCTCTCCTAAATAAACACGGGTGGACTCCTATTCAAGAAAACTTCCCAATGCATAAAACGCAATTCGTATTCTCCTCTTTATATCTTCCTCAGAGCAATGCTGAGATAGTGAGATTCCATCCCCTCCCCTCCCCCCCTCCCAGTTATAAACCTGAAGCCGAACAGAAACAATAATGTCTTAGTCGACTACCGTTCATCTGATATTGAGCAGAAGGCTCTGTCAATATCAGGCGCCTTTCTGTGGAACAAACTTTTCCAGGGTATGAAAGTCACTCTTACATCGATAGAATTTAAAACCAAAATAGCTCATCATCTTACGTCTCAACAATAAATGTAGACTGCAGGACATACTAAATAAGTAGTTACGAATCTCCTTTGCTCATTGTTCTATATTTCAATTAATTATACTACATTTTTATAGTATGCGGATGCTAATGTTAGCACATATGCACATGTATGTATATGTGTATATAACCGTGTTATGTTTATGTATGTATGTATGTAGGTATGTGTGTACACACATATATGTGCATATACTCGTATATGTACGTGAAGTGCATGTATAAGCACTTCACTTGAACTACAACAGTGCAGAACAACACGTGAAGAGTAAGAGTATGATTACAGAACAGCACAAATTGGTCTCTCAATCCCTGTGATTTCAAACATCTTGTTAATATTTGAAAGAATGTTTCAAGACTATTACGGGGATAAATAACTGTACTTCACCCGTAATAACTGTATTACTGTTTTATTACTACTTGGATAAATAATGCAGATTTTATGTCGAAATATTAGAAGGCTAAGGCGTGCAATAAAGAAGGTCGGGTAGAATCAGCAAATCATTCATGGGCTCTGAGAGTAGCACTATAGAAATGATGCTATAATACCTTCAAGTTGAACTCAAAAGAAGCAAGTATAATAATAATAGTGATAATCAAATATTAAAAGACCTAATGATTTTACTATTTCATCAACTCTTCTCACATTAACTAATAGATTCAAATCTCAGTTGTACGATGAGTAGGACATATAAATGAACTCTTGGCCTACGCATTACAAATAAAAAACAGCGCGTTTACTTTCGTCTTACTTCGGTCTACTAGCACGTTATAAGACTTTGGACTTCAAGGTACGTCATATGCCTACCTCGTTTTGGGAATCTCGGACAGTGACATAATTAACTCCGTGTAGGGCGAATCGTAGCCTGTGGCTAAATTACTGAAACTCTAACTCGTTAAGTTTTAAAATCTGAAAGCATTAACAACGACGTTTTGAAAACAGGTCTCGATGATGATCATGAAGAATTATTTCTGAACTTTTAAGTAAAATCGCAATGCATTTACAAGCGAAAAAATCATTCCGGTGTGAGCTGACTCTGCATCAACGAAGTCATAAGCATATATTTCTCTTCTACAGCACTTAAACTTACAAATGTCTCACACGTTTGATTCACATTTAAGCAAAATCATTTATTTTAGCTAAGATCACAGACATACATCAAATTTGGAATATGCATCTTATTATCTCATAGCAATCAGAATCGCGTGCTTGCTTTGAAGGAGTTGAGAGAACAGTCTCACTGAGAACTGTTCTCATTCAGCCTATCTAAAATCTTTCTCATTCCCTGGCTCATCTCGGACACTTGGGCAGCTAGTTTCTCAGCGCTCTCTGTCTCCTTCTGCGCGTTGGACGCGAGCATGTCAGAGCTAACGAGGAGCGACGACAGCTGTTCCTTCGAAGCGATGCTTTGAGACCTGGCGTGGCGACGGCGCTGTGTGGGAACGCACTGGTCAATGAGGAGATGGATGTGGAGGTGTGCGAGGCTGCGATTCAAGTCTTCTTCTTTTCGGAGTTCGAAGAGCCTCTCAGTTGGCTTGCCGACGACAAAGTTTAGTACGAGGCCACCTATGCCAATGATGAAAACTACGAACAAGAAGTTCGATAGCAACGGGTAAGCCACTGAATTGCCATTGTTTATGAAAGTGTCATTGTAGCCCAGATCGCCAAGCATCAGGGTGAGAGTCTTGATCAGCGAATATGGTATGGTCGCAAACGCCACGTTGTCCATTAGAAGAAAATGGAACGACAATGAAAAGGCCAATAAGAATAGAATAAGTGGTAAAATAGCCAAGACATAGCTTCCCAGCAGTTTTGGAGTGACGGGCATGAATCCAGAAAAGCGGGGAATTTTGTTGAGCGTCATAACCACGTGGATGCACACCAGCAGCACGGCCACCACCTCCACTTGCCAAATGATGATCTGGGAAACCAAAATTCGTAATAAAATCAGTGAATATAATGCAATCAAATTTGAATGCCTTTCACTGATAAGGAACGGTTTGTTTTTCTATAATTGTATATTCATTAGTAGCATCACGGTGTCTCTAGACCCACGAATACATTCAGCACCGAAATAAGAGTCTAAACTCTCTTCCCCCCCCATCCTCCTTTGTTCAAAAACCATATATGTGTCTGAAAAAACTCGTCTCAAATTTAAATATCGACTCATTCTTATGTCTTATAGAAGCAAACAGTTAAGGGCTCCTCTAATTTATTATTCGTAATCATAATTTTTATACATGCTGCTCCTGAAGTTTTCATATTTTACTTGTTTACGAATAAAAAATAGCACCTTGGAAGAACGTCGTTCAAATATCAAACTGATCTGTAAAATTTGGAAGCCCTCACAACGCAATTAATGAGTTTGTGCTTGAAATTATCGTAGACCATGAATGAAATACTAGATTGCACGTACTTTCTTGAAACAACATCGCTTTTATTTTACTTTATGCTCCAAACAGCTTTTATTATGGAAAATTGAATCTGGAAAACAATCATTACGAAACACCGTCAGGGAGAATGCGTGAACTGTAAGGTGCTTTGCGTTGGCAAGTCTTAACACGTTTCTTGCGATGGGTTAAATTGAAGTTAAATATTCAATTCAAATTTACAGTCAATAGTACTGAGCAATTTTGAAAATAGCAAAAATTAGCTAGATCGTGCCCTCATTTAACTTTCTTTCAATTTTATAAAATTTAAATTAGTGACTGCTGGTCGGTCAGCAGCATTATGAAAGTCCCCTCAGTGACCACCGGTGGGTCCCTTTGCAGGAAACGTGAAGCATTGCAACTTTCAGAAAGGCCTGATCAAGTAAGCAAATGTAATTTTTAATACTTACCCCTCTGCAACCCAAGACGAAGTCACACAGTCTGAAGCCGAAAAGCAGAGTCACTAGCGCTGGAATGCGAATGTACACTCTGCTGAGGCGGTGGAGGTCATGGAAGTGTTGCGACGTCTGGAAAGAAGGTAGTGATGCAGCATCTGGAGGGTTGTCCACTTTTCTTCGTCTCAGACATTTTTAATCTATGATTTTAGCCGCCCATGTATAGCCTTTGCAAGGGACGATCAAAATCTTAGATACTCAGTTGAAAAGTTAGACTGGGCTGTATCGTAATTGTTATATATAAACTTAATTAGGTTATATTTTTTACCGGTAGGCTAAACTATTTGGGGTGTAAATTTAGTGGAGAACTTAAGTGGCATATTCATGTCCGAATGATGAAAACGTGGAGTGCAAAATGCTAATATTAGTGAGAATAAAGCCAAATAGTTCATAATGATACACTCTTAATGAAGAATTCTCTTGGATAAGTATTGGGAATCGATGTATTTTCTCGTAATGTTTCTGGAAAACATGATTCGCAATTTTCAGCATCGTCCTATTAACCCTGTACGTAACCTTTCTCATGAAAGCTTTTGTGGGTGCTAGAATCTCCGTGTAGATTGTCATTTCTCAGGCGGATTTCATTTCATTACAAAAATTTCACCTGGAATAATGCATGTTCTTTAAAGCTTTTTGCAAGCATGGCTTCACGGCCGCAGGTCGATTTTCAAATATCTCTGCAGCCGATTTTAGATCGTTGAGGGAAGTAGCTGTCTTTTTTTTGAACTTGCAGGTCGAAGCCTCAAGTATCACTAAAATCCCGTGTTGTGATTAGGGAGGATCCGGTCTTTCTGGCACTGAAAATATTTCACTGCTATTCAACATAAGATAAATAACTATGTCAAACGCCAAAGTTGATTAAAAAGTGCACAACAGGAAACTGAGAAAGTCCTTTCTTCTCATCAGACAGTTCACTGAAGAAAGGACTTTCTCAGACACTCAGTTCACTGAAGCACAATGTGTTTGAGAACAGGGGAGCAAAGTTATCTGTGGTACAATAAGTACTCCCTAGCTCCTCAACATTACAAATGCGCGTGCAGAAGCAAATGCTTACGTAAAATAGTATGTAGTACATAACTGCATTTAATTGCCTGAGGAATTTTTACACCACTTAAATAATTTGGATTTCGTTGAACTTACATAAATTTCACTGAGAGTAGAGGAATCAATTTCGGTAAATATTACCAGGCAGAAAAAAAGAGACTACACTGTGCGCTTCAATAAACTCACATGTCTTAGGAATACGAGTTCGAGAGCCACGTGGAGCAGCACCAGGACCAGAACGACAACTTCCATGGCGATGACGTACGACGATTTTTCTTCCAGATGATAGATGGCACACACGGTCCTGTTCCAGGCAGCTGAGCCAATTTGCAATGGTTCGTTGTCAGATGTGTGTAGGTCTGAAAAAGAAAAACAAATTGTCAGAACCATTAAAAACCGTAGCTGTAGCTGATGGTTCCTGGTAATCGAAACATGTTACTCTCAAGAAATTTTATTACTATTACTTAACTGATTCTATTGCAATTAGCAAGTCATTATCAATTAACAAAATCAGCATTTTTTCATTATTATAAATATACGTTTGAAGAATATCAATAATTGTTAATCATCAACTACGTTGATCGAAACCATTGTGTTTTCTCATAATCAATGGTTAATTTATCATTAATCATTATTTACGGGAAAAGTCTCGCTCAAAAAAAGTCTGTCCTTATCAGACGGATTTCTCTGATATCTTCATCACGGGTGTAAAATGATCCAACGATTCTTTTTTGTTTCGAGTATTTTTTTGCATCTTTTCAAAAATTCTGTTATTTACAAAAATTCAAAAAAATTGGTGTCACGGAAAACCACTCTCCTCCTACAATTTTAAAGTTACAGAACCGACATTGTGTTTTCTATACAGCTAAATGTATTGTGTAAAGAAATACAGGAATGAATTTTCGATAATTCGATGTTTTGAGTTTTAGGAATTAAAAAAAATGATTTTTTTAATCTGGAACCTTATTTTTGTTTAAATTTTCAAACTGAACATTTTTTTAACATTCATACAACAATATTTAGCTATTTTTAAGCCCTATCTATTGGTATATCTGCTATTTCCGTATCTTTACAACTGTGTAAGAAGTAGTATTTCAAACGTCAACAAGTTCCAGTTTTCAGGAGAGCCTGACAAACTCGTCACCTGGCCGTGTAATGACGTAAGTGACTGGCCTTTCACTAGCTGTAGCAGACGAACGAACACACATACTCGTATAAGGAAGTGAAGTATAATGTTAGATTCGGAAAGGAAATTCTCTATAACATGCGCTAAAAAATATAAAATCAATAATATTTCATATTATAACCAGGACTGTCCGCAATTGAACAATTGCCATTATTTAAATAAAAAGCCACAGCGTGAACTGTGATTAGCAACAAATCTATTTCGCATCTGTTGCTAACAAATTTTCGTACTCGTTCGTATTCGTATACAAATAGCAAAAATTAGCAACAAAAGTATTCGTTGGCAACGAAACTTTTTTGTATTTTGTTTACTTTCTCTAGACAGATTCACATTAAACACAAAGGTTCTTTTCATCGTATCAGACGGAAATTACGATGAGCATTAACAAAAAATGATCAAATAACAATTTATATGTAGGTAGGAATGAATTATGATAAAAATTATACGGGATGAATCATGAGAAATGTACAAGATTCCAATACTGTACATGTACTCTTTTTCCTATAGCATTAATTGTGTTTTTCTATCAAAATCAGCAGCTACGAAGTATGTTACCGACTTTTGGTCAGTTCCAGCCGACGACTTGAGTTGTCTCAATCACTCTCAATTTCAAACCCTATGAAGCATTTCCCGCCCTATGAAACATTTCCCGCCCTATGAAACGTTCCCTAAGCTTCCGCAAGAAGAGCAATAGCGGTATGTGCAGTCATACGACGGAATCACAGGTAGTTGTTGCCTCACCTAAGACATGCTCTCAAATATTGAGGCATAACACCAGTTTTACACACACAGCACTCACCGACACCCCAGCTGGAACAGTTTGAGTCTGACACGGCTATAGAACGGACTTCCTGGACGAGGTCTTCAATGATGCTGCTGTAGGAGACGTCAGTACCGTACCAGGTCACCACCTGCAGCCGTGTGGTGCCACTGAACGCCACCTGCAGGTGGTGCGTATTCCTGCAACACAGAAATAAATACTTTTGTATTTTCGCAATGTTTAGAGCAATTGTTCACCTACGAGCGTAATTATGAGTATGAAATGGCTTTTGCAGTGCAATTCAACCGAGACGCAAAATTCTACACGGGTGCATATGGCTTATGATATCAGCAATGCACCTTATTTCGCTTGAACAGAATACTCAACAGTTACAATAGATGTTGGTCTGTACGACAGACATAATGTAGTTATTCAGTTAAGCCGTCATTTTTCAATCAGAAAGCATATCGGCAATGTAATGAAACCAAGAATCAACCCAATTTGCTCAGTTTTTCAAGAGGCGTGATATCCATTCATGAGAAAAGTCACATATATCTGCGCAGGTAACTGGGACATTGGCCTAGGGAACGTGGTTCCCAATGCCTGTGCACAAGACTGCGGAAGACATTCTGTACCAGAAGAGGGTTTGCATGAGGACAGCCATCGCCGCAGTGAAGAAGTCCAGAGCGAAGTAGGGGTAGAGCACCCATCTTGCGTACTGCAGCTTCCGCAGCAGCCATGTTCTGTTACAAATTTGTGCATTGTTGTCATGTTGTGTAACATTGATTTTCTCAACCATCCAAGAACAGAGTGAGATTAAACGGTCTCAGCAAAATCATTATGCCACAACAGTTTTTGGAATTATTCCAACACCCAGATGTCCAGTTGAATAAAATAGTCTACCTGTGAAGTGAGTAGCATATTTCTAACATTTCACTGAATTTTATCCTTTTAAAGACACTGATATCTCAATGTATTTCAATTCGTTTTAACCTGCAGACAAAGTGCACATCGTCTTACTGAGTAAGTTTGTGACGCAGAATATGACCATGCCGGCCTTCAGCGGCCTTCTGGAGAGGGTGGTGTTCGTACCACGATGTTCCCTCGAATTCTTTGGCTTCGGCACGAACCGAAAACTCAGGAGGGCTTGCGTGCTGGGTTGAGTTGCATGCAGGTTGTTGGCTCGGGGAAGAATTGGCTGGAGTATTATCAAGTTTTGTATTGCTCTGAGAGCCGCATTGACCGGCTTCAGCGGCAGTCGCTTCTGGCTTGGTTGAGTTTTCGACGAAAGATGATACAGCTCCCTTTCCTAGAGAAAATTAAAAATATTTCACTAGCGTACGCGTATTAAAAACGTTCTGAATTAAATTGAAGGACAGCAAAAAGGTCAAAGTCACCGTTCGAATGACATTTCTTGGTTGAATGACATTATGTCATCTAGTATTATATTCAACGTCAGTGTTGTTCAGTGATTTAGCAAAATTCAGTATTCATAATAGTTAAATAATTAAACGACTCAACTTGAACTAGAACAGTTGAGGTCAGAGGAATAGAACAGAGGAATAGTTGAGGTCATTAGGATGCAAAAATCATTCCGTCTGCTTGTGAAATCAATATGGCTAAACCCAATTACTCGTAACTCTTTAGGGATTTTTTCTTACACTAATCAAAGTCCCAACACACAAAGTCCCTAACATTCAAGTTCCTCAGCAGTGAAGCTAATAAAATCTGCTCGTCTCTGTGCCTACATTCATTAATGTTTTACTTTTAGATATTCAGAAATTGTTTCAAATATATGTACAGGAAGTGTAATCAATTATACTTACTTGTTTCTGACTAATCTACGTCGCTGCACGGTGCAGCTTCACGGCTCTTACTGTTAAGGTTTAATTAAGCGATAAACTGGACTAAGTAAATAAGTAACTGGACTAAGTAAAAATAAACTGGACTAAGTTCTGTCAATAACTCGCTTCACTTTCAATAACGCAGGGAGGTGCGATTTTCTGTGCTCGCAGTGGTAAAGTGGTTAAGGGATCGGCCTTGCATGTTGGAGACGAGGGTTCGTATCCCGGCACTGGCGCGGCGATTTTCCCCGTTGGGTATAAGGGAGAGCTCAAGCACAATACACCACTCAACCCAGGTGTCGGAAATGGGTACCGGCTTCAGGGAGGAACTGTCATGGTGTCCTATATATAGTGTTAGTTATAAGACATTTGAAAAACCAATGCTTAAGATCATATGTATCAGGCTTGATTGGAAATAAAGCATCCTAAGATGCCGATGTTTATTTTTTTTTCGTGGTAATTTCCTGGTAATTTCGTGGTAATTTCGTGGTAATTTCGTGGTAATCAAACTCTGAAATTAACGTTCTCCATGCATTGATAACTGATTTTACTCTGACCGTTTATTCGGGGCATGACATTGAATTTTACTTAAAGCACTCCTTTGTAATTTTTTCGTGGTTCTATAATCCTTGTATTTATCTTGCACAAGCTTACGTTGACGTTCATTAGTTGCTAACACCAAATTTCGTCGTTTAGCGTACATACGGTGTTGTTATTTTCGTTAAAACTTGTGAAGGTTCGAATTAAAAATAGTTCTCAGCAATAAAAGTCATGATCTATACGTTCGTGTGACCGTAATTTGAAGACTCATATCTTTGACATGCATGTAATGTATCTAACCGTTATCATAAACTCACACAAGCTTTCGATTGATAAACTGTCACTCTGCTGGAATTACCACCGAAAAAGATACCTCATAAATATTTGAAATGCAGTACCTTCAGAACAGTAGTAGATGAACTCAAAAGGAGTGTAGTCGTGGACTTCATCAGTTCCGTCAAAGTGGACGTGTTTGTCCATAGCCCTGCTCGCCAGGTCCGGCTTGACGTCGATCAGCAACGCAAATGAATCGCAAGGCTTCAGTCCGTGTTCTGGGTTGCCTTGATCATCCTCTCCAGCTCCGTTTTCAAGCGGAATTCGAATACTGTCGCAGAAACGCCCGTCCAGAGCCACGCAGCACCAGGAACTTTGGACCACGGCTTCTAAGATCGTTTCGTGGAATTCTTTCTCCTTTTGGTGGTGATCTTTGTGGTCCCTTTGGAAAACGTCTCATCAGTGAGGAAGTTTAGGCATGGCCAAAATGAAGTACGTAGCTATTTTTTCTTATTTTTTGAAGACACACTCGTCGAGGTCTTCGTCAGTGTAGCGATAGCGTATTTTACTACTCGAGGTAATCTCTGAACTAACGATTAAAGTGCTGCAAAGGTGTGATTTTGAGATCCATGGCTGTGATAATGCCTTCAATATAAGTATTAGGGATATCACGAAGGCTTCAAATCGACTATTGCGCTATCGATGACAATTTCGAACTACTACGAGAATTTTCGTTTTTAAGCGAAATAATTATCCATAGAGCTACGTGGTCATTTCGATATGCCATGCATGATACAATACAAACAGGATTTGTTACGTAGTTTTCTGTGTGATTTTAACCTAGTAGATGCGACACAGCCACAATTCTTCCGGGTGATTACTTCTAGGCTATGGAATGTTGTGCAAAAGGCAAGAAAGATAAGTAAGATAAATACGTTCAAGACCTACACAGTCACACAGAGAGAAAATTTATGATTCTCAAACGGGTAAACGAGTTTAAATTGAGAAGAATACGGAGAAATTTTGGAAAATCCTTCATTTCTCGTAAGAAATTAAAAGGAAGTTTTAATAAATAATTAAAGCTGATTTCAATTAAAAACTGGTAATTTTAATGGCTCAGTAGAAAGAGAAAGAACTTAGAAAACCCTCTTCTCGTGCACTTCAACCATTACTTCAGTGTCAGTCATTCGTGTATGGAAGGAAGACAACGTCTTGGTTTAACATCACAATCTTTGTTAAAGATAGATGAATGATTGGAATTTTTAACCATGTTTAGTGGGGTGAACTATGCATTCACAAATGCAATTTAAAATAGCCATAAAAAGTCGTAAAAAAACTCTACGATGTTATTTTTGAAATGCCAACCTGTTGTTAAAGACGTTCTTGAGGCTTGCTTTGAAATATCGGTGAAGCCGCACGGAGAACTCTTCATCTTGTTCCCCGGGCTCCATCTTAGACAACAGTAGACGGAAGAGTTGCGAGTGCTTCTTTTCGTACGCCAGGTCTACAGGGTACTTACCTTTTCGGTCGCCATACTTTAGAACTGCTTCAGTTTTCTCTGCCGCCTGTTGCAAAAGTTATGTTTAGCATTCGTTCTCACGCAAAGAAAATTAATCGAAAAAATCAGACTTTTAAATGTGCTCGTACAGCGTACCAAATGGGGCGCTTTCTTGCTATATATTTCGTTATAGAGTAACATAATGAGGCTAGATCGCATTTTCAGTAAAGCATTGGGACAGCGGACTTGTTTTCATGAAGTGGTAGTCATCTGTAACCGTATTGTCTAGCATAAATTTTGGTGGACTAGGTTAACTTTGAAATAGTCCAGCAACAGATTTCATTTTTTAAATTTCGGAACTCGCAGGGCTGCTCAGTAGTTTTTGTACTCCATTTGGCTCACTGATCTGAACTAACAACTCACGACGTCGACAGCTTTTTACAGCTCTTACATGAGGATCTACCGAGGAAAAACATTTGATGAGGAATCTATTGGCCTGGAAGGAAATCTTCCGCTGAGTAACCGACAGAAATTACACTGAATCTTCAGAGATCAAGGCAGATCACAAAAAGTTCCAAATGTTGATTTCTGCCACAACTTACCGAAGCCTTGTCTAGGAGCAGAAGACAACACTCCACATGCCCATTACTGACTGCCAGTTGCAGAGGGCGGGGTGTCATTTTAAAAAAATTTTCCATCTCATTTGACTTGATGACTTGGAGGAGCATCTTCAAGCAGTGCAGTTGGCCATACTCAGCCGCGAAGTGCAGCGCAGTCTTGCCACATTTTGCCTTCAAAGTCAAGTTCGGTTCTTTGTGCAGCAACTCCTTAACGAGGCCAGCGTTACCAAACCGACATGCCAGATGGAGAGGAGTGTTGCCTTCTTTGTTGCAGGAGTCCACGAGCTCACGTGACCCAAACGACAGCTGTTTAATGAACTCATTAAAGTCTTCTGAGCCGAAATTAAAGAGCTTGTCGGAGTGACGTGCGAGCAAATGCAGGGCAGAGTTCCCGTCTTTATTTTTGTTCAGTTTCTTCAGTCCAACAAGTGCGGACAAAGACTTAGCAGTGACATAACTTTTCTGCATAATTGCAACGTGGAGAAGGCTGTTACCTTTTTTATCGCAGTAATTCATTAAACCTGCGTGAAACTCAGGATGTTCTGTCATTTTTTGTACACACTTGAGTGACTTGTTTGCGCTCAGATTTACCAGTTTCTCGATAGCACGGCTGGTCAAAGGCTTTTCCTTTGCTACGGTGAGCAGATACTCAAAACATTCGGGTTTTTTTCCCTTTATCGCTGCCGCAAGACACGAGGCGAGGAAAGTCTCGTCATGAAAAGGCAGTTTGTCTTTTTTGACTTGCTTAGAACAGTCTGCCTCTAGGACACTTTCTACTATGCACTTCATCCCATCCAGAGAACCTCTCATGGCAGCCAGATGTAGGGCTGTGGTTCCGTCCTCTAAAGCGAGACTGACGTCAGTTTGCAACAGCTCCCTACATGTAGTGGTAAAGCCCTCCTTAGCAGCGAGCATGAGGGCAGTGAAGCCCTCATCTGTGCGCATGTTCAGGTACCGTTCCAGGACAGTACTGGTCCTGGACTGTTCCAGGTCAGTACTGGTGCTGGACTGTTCCAGTTCAGTACTGGTCCTGGACTGTTCAAGGTCGGTACTGGTCCTGGACTGTTCCAGGTCGGTACTGGTCCTGGACTGTTCCAGTTCAGAACTGGTCCTGGACTGTTCCACGTCGGTACTGGTCCTGAACTGTTCCAGGTGAACGGTGCCGGTGGTTGCAGCATGCAAGAGATGCATCACGCACTTCACGGACCCCTTCTTAGCCGCAAAATGAAGAGGAGTGAACCTCTTTTCGGTTTGGGCCTGCACATCGCCTCCAAGGTCTATGAAAATCTTCAAGATTTCGGGATTACGTTCTCTTGCTGCCAGGTGCACCGCCGAAAGGGATTCTCTGTCTCTTTTATTAATCACTTTTGGCGAGATAAATTTCTTGGCCTTCTCACAGGTTGTGATTCTGTCATAAATCGCCATGTAATGCACTGGAGTATTGCCATCAAAATCAATTTGATCGAGAGTCGCAGGGTTCTTTCGAATAAATAACAAAGAACATAGGTCATGTTTTACAGCCACGTGAAGAACAGTGCTACCTTCACTGTCGCGTTCAAAAAGAGTTTCGTCATCCGCTACTCTTAATAGTGCATCAACAAGTTGAGGAATTTTTTGCCTTTCTGAAGACACTAGTTTGTGGAGCAGCTTTTTCGTCCTTATCTCTTCATTGGGATTTGGATGTGTCGCCAGTATATCTTCGAGTTCATCCAAGTCCGCTCGTTCAATGGCAGATTCGAGTTCACTCACTTCAACTTCTGCCGACCTGCACACAAGCGTACACTGCAGTGGTTAGAGTATTTACTGGTGAATACGAGTCTTAAGGAAACTGAGTAACGAAATAACTATGCACGTATTCATCAAAGGTTCACAAATTCAAATAAGATACTCACCTCAAAGATCTTTATAACGAATACGCTAAGTTCTCTTGGAGATCATAGTGAGGGTTTCAACAGTACCGACAAACTAGTCGTGTTATGTTCAGTTGCTCAAAGTGGATTAACATAAAGTTGACTAGATTTCGAAGTGTTCTTTGTCGTAGTGTTTTAGCACTAAACTCACCACTCAGCTCGCCACTCAAATGTGTTTTTAACAAGAAAGTAAATTTTGCTTAGTATGCAAGTTCTAGGACACTGCAAGTTCTCTAATTTCACCAATGTTTTAACATCTCTAGTTATATTTGACGTGTGCAATTGCCTTGTCAGAATATTAAATACCCTGTTTTTCATTGCAGATTTACGGTTGATGATAGGTCAAATATTTTTAATATTGACCACATACAATTTAAACAATATTTTTTATAAATGCGCTGAATTCTTTCAGAAACTATCATGTGAACTTTCTTAGGTCATAGACACCGGTTATGTTTAATAAATTTAGACAAATGTAATTAACAAGAACGTGACAAATGGAAACTACTTGAAACTCCAGCACAAACTATCGAAAACGTTAGAAGCGTTGAACAACGTTAAAATTATTACGGAAACTAAAAATTTCGTCCGAACATGCAAGCAAGAGGTTATCCGAATATGTCAAGACAAAGCGTACACTACATGAGAAGTGCATTTAAATCAATTATACCAAACGAACATGGCGCAAAATAGCGCAATGTCACTCACCCGTCCCCGGAGTCTGAGGCAGAACTTGCGGAAGCCATTTCTTCCATGGGGATGGCGACGTAGCCCTCCATCGTGGGGAGTGCAGCTCTGAGGAGGAAATTAGACGAAATAACATTTACTCTAAATCTGAAACATCACAACTTGGATTGAAAGTCGCACAAAGGAATAATTACTGCAATTTAAAGTCTCAGAAATGTGAGTCGCGTCGAATGTAAGTCGCAGCCATCAGTCAATAGCGTCTGAATTTAAATCTTGTTTTGTTTGTATATGTATTGTTGGATAACATGTCCTCAGACACTAGGGAGAGTTTTTCTTGTAGCACACATTGGTAAACCAAACTTGTATGAGACAGCGCTCATTGGGAGGTAAAGCCTAACAACACTGAAACGCAATTAAAAAAATTAGAATTACTCACTTTGTTTTATTCTTCGTTTTAATTTGCGACTCAGCTTTTCATCTCTTTACAGGAAATTTGTTCACGAAAATTTCATCATACACTACAGGGAAGTGTGCGTCAAATGCGAAAATATTTCGACGTACAATAAAATGCTCTCTAGTATTGTACATAAATATCAGTGTGGAACTTGCCATAGCTCCTACATAGGGAGCACTCTGAAATAGTCTAAGATTAAATTTTACCAACATCTGGGCAAATTATTCAGAACTAATAGACCGCTACCAACTCCATCTCAGTCTGCGTCTAGACTTCACTGTGATAATACCAACCATATTTTATCTGTGGATTATTTTTCAATTTTGGATTCAACGTGTTGTAGCGATCTCCGGATTTTAGAATCATTTTACATTATTAAAAAGAAAACCCGTTATTAATTGTGATCAAAGTGCTTGTCAATTGAACATTATTATATAGGTTGTATAAATTCAACAATTATTGAAATATCAATTTTTATATATTGTTGATCTTATTTTCAGAGCATTCACTGATAATGAAGTTTTGAAACTAGCGCTAGTCTGAATGCCCTTTCTAAGAAAATGATTTTTATTCCGTTTTTTGTGGTTTAATTCTTGATGAAAAGAACAAGTATCTTAGGTCTCAAACGAAGCTGATAGGATCGCATTCAAACATAAACGTATTACATTGTATACTCACTGTGGCAAGCGAAAATTAACGTCCGTGAGCGTGTCTTCCCAGCAACGTCAGCCACTGAAATGCGCAACGCCCTCATGCCTGTAAGAGATAAAAAGCACACGTTATTTATGACCCCAAAACTAACTTTCATTTGCGTCGTCCTGTAACAAGTCTTCAACTTACCGCTGCGTTTCTTATCGAAGAGATAGGGAAGGATTTATTAGCGCTCGTATCGCCCTGCATGATAGTCTGGCCTGTAAATAAAGGAATTAGGCAGTTGATGGCCGAATTTCCGGAGTTTGGGCAATAATTCTCATTCGTTTATGATTTGAAATCATTTTGCATCAAATTCGAAATTCTAATCTTACACTTTGTGCATGGTTATTAATTAGCTCAAATGCTCAATTACTGTTCTTAAAATACTTAGTGTGTTTTTCTAACTAGTTTCAAAATAAAAATTAAATTTGTGCTGGTATATCTATCTACCCAAGAATATATGTGAATAAAATACTAAAGATTTGCGACAAATAAGGGATCTTGATAAACAATATTTCCACACAACAGCTTGCTGCACTTTGAAATGGAGGGCATCTTTCTTAGAACATTTCACAATTGTGGGACAGTTTAGGTACAGTTTTTCCATTCTAAACGACCTCTATTAGCGATATCCTCAATAGGAGCATCGCAGGATCAGGTAATATGATAGTTGTTTCAGTTGTACGTATTAGAAATGAGTAGCGAACATCAGCACACAATGCACTTGATTCGTCAGTTTACAGTGAAGGTTACATGACTTCATATTTATCTACATAATAACCACCTACGTCATGTGTACATGTACATATATAAACTGAAATTGAAGTGGATTCGTGTGCAATACAGGTATAATGGTTATGGTGTGAGCAGTATAAGGGTAATTTCTTGCCTAAATATGTTTCAGCTTTCATTCCTCCCCATGAAATATATAACGAAGAAATTGTAAGCAAAGGCTACAGTAAACTAAAATTGTCCTTATTCTAAAAATCTTGATCACACTGAGCTATGTTCTCTTAATTGAGACATCCGTTTGCATTTATTAAGGCATGTATGCAATTGAAACTTGCATGAAATGAATCAAATTCGACAACGTTTGTGTGGTGTCAAACAAAAGACCATTGCAAGAATTGGTCTCGATGTCCAAATACAACCAGAAGCATTAAAAGTTTTCATCCGGAATATGAATTCACATTTTATCAAGCTCAGTCTACATCATCTTTGTGGCAAAATCCATGTTATCTTTATAGCTAGGTCAATGTTATCTTTATGCCCAGATTTATGTTATCTCGTTACAAGAAATGGATCTTGTATCACAGCTCGTGTTCGTGTACCGTGCTATGTAAGTTATGCGCTTAGGTTAGCCATGGCACGGTAGAAGCGGATGATAGCATTCTTCGTCCTTGTCATTTATTGTGTTGCAGTCTATGACACCATTGTTCGCACATGTACGAAGAAATGCTTTGCTGTAAAACAGTTTAATTTTTTATTGATGAAGATGGTACTGGGGTTGCACTTCGTAGTGATCAAATGCATCGTTTAGGACGAAAATAATCATGTCAGATGTCTATTAATCACGAGTTTGTTCACTTCTATCCTTGACAATTTTAATTCAGCCCTCAAGTTGTGTTCGGTGTATGGTCCGTGCTGATCATCGCTTACAGTATCTGGTGAGCATGCCCTGCTTGAGTTTTGCTCAGAGCCACTTCTAATTCCGTGTTTGAATTCTGAAAAAATCTACAAGGACTCATAGTTCTGTATGAATACCCCTTTACCAAATACCACAAAATGTCTTTTAACTACTTCTGCGTGAATCGGCCTGTACACGAAACCTATTTCGAGAAGCGTAAGATTAGAAACTGGAGGTCAGTCACATAATCCAAATTGCAGATGTCACCAAGGCAGTAGGTCAGGCCGTAATGTATCACTGGTACCACAGAGCATCAAATATACAAAAGTGATCTAAAACAAACCCTGAATTATTTCCACGGGAAATATGCATGAGTTTATTTCATGATGATTTCAAATTTTGACATGAGTTATGTGTAGTAAATCTTTGTTCTCATATATTACGTTAGTTAACGCTTTTTCCACCAAAAATTTTTAAAAATTTAAGTGTTTAATTAATGACGATACCCATTGCGCAACTGTGGTAGAAATTTGCAAACCTACATTGAGTGTAACACCGCCGCAGTGATTCCTTGAGGCAAGAAAATTTGAAATTTTATACATGAAATCTCCGCCGACATTCTCTAGCAATATCACGTCTCTTGGTTCAATCTGAAACTCATGTGTAAATGAACATTAATTCTAAATACGGTTTTTTATTTTAATGTCAGTGAAAAAATTTAAAACAATACTACCATGTTTTCCTAACCCATATTTGAATATAAATAATTTGCTAAAGCAATTTAAAAATCGAGTTGTTGAGGTCTCCTACCATTTTCTCAGTATAGACCAGAGGTAAGTGAAGGGCAATGAAAAATTTGAAAATTATAAAAATAATTTGATGAAAATAAGAAGAACAACACAAATTTCAGGTAAAACTTCACGAATAGAAAAAAAACGTTGACAAAACGCATGCAAAATTTAACAGGGGCAAATTTTCATTTTGTTAAACACAAAAGAACAGAAAGAACCGATGCTTCGTTCTTCGACAGGAATGTTCCATATCCTATGATGCTTGAACAGTAATGAGTGGATTTTCATTTAAGAGTACAACATAATTAAACTTTAAAACAGACATAATCTAATTTAGTTATTTTTGTATTCATAGTATGTCTAGAGAATAAATACCAAAGAAGAAACGGGTCATCATTCACGCACTATTGCAGCAAATTGACCTCAGTTCCCTTGAGCGTGTGCCAGCGGCATAAAAAGTGAAGTGTGGTGCAAAGGTGGAAATGTAAGTAAAGGCTTACGACTACTGTACTACAGTACATACGTTTAAGTACAACTGCAGTACACTACACACACTACAGTATACACATATACACACTACAGTACACTACAGGACACACACTGCAGTACACTACACACACTACAGTATACACATATACACATTACAGTACACACACTGCAGTACACTAGTGTACTGCAGTGTGTGTACTGTATACAGCGCACACACTGCAGTACACTACACACACCACAGTATACACATATACACACTACAGTACACTACAGGACACACACTGCAGTACACTACACACACTACAGTATACACATATACACACTACAGTACACTACAGGACACACACTGCAATACGCTACACACACTACAGTATGCACATATACACACTACAGTACACACATTTAGCAATGATACTTGACGAAGATTACATTAACCAATTCAAGATTTGTAAAACAAGAAAGTGATGTGTTCACGCGGCTAAAATTTTGACTTAGATACTTAAACAATGAATTAAGGAAACTCAAAACTCCTGTTGGCCAGCCATCAAATGAACAAGTAAAATATCAATAAAAATTAATCAATTTTTTCTATTATAAACCTAACATGCCAATACACGAGTGCCCTTCTTGCACTGAAAACCTAATTAGGAGTTTGGCAAAAATTAAATTACACCAAATGTGTGATCAACACGATAGTCAAATGTAGATATTAATTTCAAGCTATAGAAAAAGCATTGCTGCTAAAAAAAAGCCTGGTAAAGACTATAATAAAGAAGTATTTACAACCTAACTCAACACTCACTTATGTAATCTCTTTTTACTTTGTCGACCTCTAAAAACTAAATCCAACCATCTTTCGTAATTTAGAGTATGGCTCTCCACTGAGCTCAAGCATCATACGCATTCCGAATTTGAACGTAAGGTCGCACACGGAAGGTAGAGCAGGTGTCAGCGGACTGGTCGTGCCTGTGAACTTTCGGGCCGTTCAGAACTTCGAGGGTGGAATTCAATTTATTCTGAAGATCCTTAACCCCCTCCTCCAGTTTCTCAACGTCACGGGCTTCTGCGTCTTTACTCTGCAGATCAGACTGCAGCATTTCAGAACTGACGTACAAAGACGCACGCTGTGCGTTTGTGTTCACTCCATGAGACCGAGTGTACCGACGTCTCCAGCTTGGCAGACACTCGTCGATGAGGAGGTGGATGTGCAAGTGTGCAACCGCACGGTTCAAGTCATCTTATTTCCTTAGCTCAAACAGCTTTTCAGTCGGATGGCCAATGATGAAATTGAGCACTAGACCACCAATGCATATAATGAACACTACAAACAGAATATTCGAAAGGACTGGATACGCAAGAGGAGAATCATCGTTCCTAAAAGTATCGTCGTAGCCAAGGTCTCCCAACAACCAGGTGACGGTTTTGATGATCGAGTAAGGCACCGTTTCGAAAGGCAACGTATCCAAGAACAGGAGGTGGAAGGTGAGGGCGAAGGCCCACAGAAAGAGAAGTAGAGGCATGACTGTGAGGACGTAGCGCAGTAAAAGGATGTGGGTGACCGGCGTGAAGCTGGAGAAGCGTCAGCTTCTCCACTTTGTTCAGCGTCAGCACCACGTGGATCCAGCTGAGCTGCACCGCTACGACTCCCAGAAGCCAAATGATGGTCTGAAACATGAAAATGTGAGTTGCAGAGACGTGCATAAAGCCTGGGAATCATTTCTCGCAAGGTTTGTGGTGTAGACTTATTCATTCAAAACGGAACTTCTATAGATATTTCACTATATTTCTTCAATAGTATCCATCGCCTAAAATAGTATTTCTTTGGCTTCATGACGAAAATTTGATCACAAGTAATGTGGAGAGAGAATTATTTACTCATTTCAACTACATACAAATCAGGCCAGAGCAAAAAATTACACACAGGTTTATCGCAGAGGGAAATGGAGTAACTTGAAAAGGATCATTGAAAATCCCATGAGATAGAAGGCAAACAACACTCACATCTCTGCAGCCGAGTTGGAAGTCACAAAGGCTCGCGCCGAAGAGCAGGATGACCATGAAGGGCAGGCGGAGACATAGTCTGCTCACTCGGTGCACGTCTCAGACAGCCAGCGAGGTCTGTTGATACATGCCGAGAGTTACTGAACGTAATATCTACTTGTCACAGTTCTGTCATAGTTGTGACGGTAGCTTGAATAGAGTTGAGTTTTATTAACAAACGTAATATTTACAAGTTAAAGTACTGTGATAACAGTGATAGTTGTCTGGATAAAGTTGAGTTTTTAACAAACGCTAAATTTTTTTCGCAGTGTATGAATTCATGCTTCATTTAAAACTTAAGGAAATGTGAGTAATGAAGAGAATATCAATCCAACTAAAAATAGAGTACAAATTTTAACCCCTGTCACGATGCCCCGAGCTCTGCAAGTCAAGCAGCAGCGACCGGAGCTGTGATTGGAGGCGGTACTGCGGGTGCCAACCCGGGTGCTGTGGGTGCCAACCCGGGTGCTGCGGGTGCCAACCCGGGTGCTGCGGGTACCAACCCAGGTATTGTGGGTACCAACCCAGGTACTTCGGGTATCAACCCAGGTACTTCGGGTACCAACCCAGGTACTGCGAGTACCAGCGCGCGTACTTAGGGAACCAACCCAGGTACTTCAGGTGCCAACCCTCGGTCACGCAGAGCTCGTAAGCGTATGGTTCCAGTGCCCTACGTAGCCAACTCTCTGGGGCCTAACACAAGCCAGTCTACTGGCAGCAACGTGACCAAACCTGCTAGTTTCCCTGCCAGCAACTCCACGTGTGCCACCACAACCAATCCTACGACGAGGATAACTGAATAATAATTAATAATAACGGAAAATCAGCGTATAGTGTGAAGCCATTTCAAACGTCGGGAAAACTTGAACAGTATCATGGAAGCATTTCTTACACAGAATATTCTCTGGTATATTCACGAAATTTTCAAGCTTAACACTCATTTTTAAATAATCCCTTTAAGAATTAACCTTTGAAAAGCAAGAATGATTCCTGTTCTTTACATTCCCTGAGCGAACTTTTAGATGTCTCGTTGATAGAAGTTCTGGACTAGAACGCTGTTTTGGTGTTGTCTCTCAATGCCCTAAAACATGATGCAACGTAACTTAGAATGACTCACGACTGAGACCAACCCCACATCCTTACCAGATAGTTTACTCAAAACGATAAGCTTCTTACGTCAACATGGATAGGGACGAGAGAACTCACAGAACTCATCAGTTCGCTAAGTTCTTTCAAGGTTTACCAAACTACACCGCCAACATTCACAAGAGGGTAACCAAGGCCCAAACAGAGGACCCTACAGAGGACATGCTGAGCTTATGTATTCTCTCGCCAGTTATCTGGGACATTGTCCCAACATTTTCAACATGAGTCAGATGAGGCCTGACGTCATCCCGCACTCCGAACTTACGTATACCGTTTACAACAGGCACCCAACTGGGTATACTGTTGATAACAGGCATCCAACGTACGTACACTGTTGACAACAGCCATCCATCCCATGCACTCAAATGTTGATGCAACCCTCGCATATGTGGGTGTGTGGTCGACAGAACTGATTACCGTGGACATTCTCGCATTTTGCACTCGTGCTTTATTCTAACTCCTCATGGAATGAACATTCAGACAATGACAAATAAAATGACTAACTTATTAGCCAGTCACTTGATGAGGTAATTGAAGTTCCTAGGTCAAGTGCTTCTTTTCATAAAAAAGAGCGCGAGTGGCGTAACTTCCGTTTCATTCGATAAGTATTTTAGGAATCGAAGTTGTGATTATTCTTTATTTCATGAAACTTGAACGATGCAACCATTGGATTTTCGATCTCCCAGTAATCATAACTAAATTTATTAGGCAGCAGTTATATTTTCAAAATTCAGTCTGTAAAGCATGACTTGGAATGATTCAAGGCATTGACATATTTCTTCATGATATTGATCTGTTGAATTAACTATCAGACAATAGTGTTACAAACTATTGACAAATGTTGTCGGATGAACCAATTTGTTAAATTAAAATGCTCTCGTTAATTTCAATTCACAACAAACTTGAATAAACATCCACAGTTCCGAAAACACATATGGCAAAAGTGCAAATAAAATGGTTTAATACTAACACAATAAGAGTTTTAAATTTATTAAAAATAAAATCCTCCGAAGAAAAAACAATAATGCGCATTTACGAAAGCTCAAATACACCAAAAACAAACAACGGACGGAAAGAATGTGACCCGGAAACGAAATACGACATGAAAACAAACATTTCTTCTAAGATACAGATGCTTGAACTTACGTGATGCAACACTGTATAAATAGTTGCTACGTGCGTACAAACGAACGAGCAACACAGGAAGCATGCGCATGTGCTCAGCTACAGATAAAGTAGGAAATTCACTCAGTTTCTACAGAACGCCATGGCTTATGAGCAGGATGATAGACGTCAGAAAAATAACTTTTTCTCTGAATGAACGCCAAGTTACCGGTAGTGGTCAATTTTTTTCGTCACTGGGGCTGCGTGGAGAGGATGGGCAGTTATGTTAGACACTCAGAACAAGGGAATAACACTTGCAAACTACAACAGTGAGTTCGTTTACCGGTACAGCAAACTGCTGCAGAAGTTACCGCTCTGTTGCACTTCCACGAGGTGTCATTAGGCGTACTACAGTGAGAGATTCGCTGAGTTACGCAAGTGTCACACACCCCCTCAGCAACACTGCCAGCTGGCAAATCAATTCAGCTGCGGTTACTGCCGGAGTGCCTGTGGTGAAAACAGAAAAAATAAAAACAGTTCATTTCCGATAAAGTTCAAATATGAAATTTTGAAACATTGGTTTTTAAAATACCTTAACATAAACATTCTTAGTTGATAATAACACATTGGTCTCGTAATGCCCATACAAAATGTTGAAACAAAAAATGATTGACAGAAAAGCGCAACAAAAATGAGTTTCCTTCGTTGCGTAATCTGATTTTAACAGTACATTTAAATATAAGTAACTAAGAAACATAATCAGAGGCACGCTTAGTAGAAAAATGCATTCGTTTGTAAGCACTTATAATAAAATAAATGCGAAAATCGCATTCAAATACTTTAACTCAGAGATCCTTAATTGTAATTCATACATGGCTATCGTAATACCCATGTTAATTTTTGAAAGAAATTATTCGGATCCTTAATTGCCATTCATACATGGTTATCGGAATACCCATGTTAATTGTCGAAACATGATTAGGAGAAAAGCACAAAAAAATGCGTTCCCCTTCGTTGCGGTCGTCGGATTTTGGAAATGCATTTAAATACAAGTGACTAATAAAACACATTCCATGTGACGCAATGCTGAAAACCCCCTCATTAGTACGTACTTATATAGAAATATGAGCATACGAACATAAGAACTAGTGATACGAGCATGAGGGATTGATGTTAAAAGTAAAATGGGCAGATTTGATTAATTATGCGACTAAAACCATGAAGCCGGCATTAGGGACTTGGGATAATTTTTCAATCTAGCGCATCAACTAGTATGCCAAATGATGAGCTCGGAGAGAATAAAATATTCACCAAAACAAAAATTTACATATCCTACTTACGTTAATAATACTGGCACAAAAGAGTTCACCGGAGTTAAGGACGTAAAAAAGATTGTTGTACAATGCTAGCCGTAACATTTTCAGCATATATGGAACAGTACAAAAAGATATCTACTGTTTGGTGAGAGTTCTATTTTAATCTTTTCCATGAAAGTAGAAGCTTTTTGAGTGTTTTAGAAGGCTAGAGCAAAGTGATAGCTTCAATTTGAGACTAAATTTATCTTATTAGATTTAATAGGTAAAAATTTAGAGCGGGCTCAAAATTGCCGCTCTTTTACCCTGTTTTTAGGGAGAAAGATCGTGCT
>JACJUY010000886.1:53182-145137 GCA_014220935.1 Platorchestia sp. MABIK | reverse complement strand
ACTAGGTTACCATAGTATTTTGGGGTATTCAAGTTAGAAACGAAGATCTCAAACAATTTAGCGAGAGTAAGAAGGATCAGTACTAGTTTTCAACACTACGTGTTTTCCAGAGCATATGGTTATTACAGACTACTTAACTACGTAGTGATCAGAAAATCAACGACAAATTCTAAGTAGAGTAAAACAGATAAGGCAAATATGTTTAGATGCTAGACAAATTTAGTAGTTCTGATGCAATAAAATGTTCAATTCTACTTTCAGTCGTGTGCTTGCATCATCTGTGATAATAATCAATTTCCAATAAAAACATTTGGAAAGAATTATGTAACCAACATGTAGCAATAATAAATGGCTACATAATATTAAGCGGACGTTATATCGCCATTAAATTATAAACAATCATTTTAATTGAAATTGCTCAATTCAAACACACGGTGTTGAACATCCTACCCATTATACAAAGTGCAAAGTAAACAAATAAATACAGCCTTCAAAATCGCTATAAAATGAGCTAATCATTTGTTTTGATTCAACACTCATTTGTAAGACTAAAAATTGCCCAAATTATTCAGTTGTGCCACTTTCCATCCAAGTTGTGATGTTTCAGATTTCGAGGAAATGTTATTTCGTCTAATTTCCTCCTCAGAGCTGCACTCCCCGCGATGAAGGGCTGCGTCAGAATCCCCATGGAAGAATTAGCTTCCCCAAGTTCTGCCTCAGACAACAAGGATGGGTGAGTAACCCTGCGTTTTTCTAGTAGACTCTTTTGGAATAAATTATTTAAAAACATTTTTCATGTACCGCCCGCTTTAACTGAACATAATCGAATAGCCTCTTGCTTTCGTGTTCGGAAGAGCTATTTAGTTTTCATAATTTTTTTATTGTGTGATCTATCGTTTTTGACAGTTTGGGCTTAATTTTCCAGTAGTTTCCAATAATCACATTCGTGGTAATTGAATTTCTCTAACTTTATTTAACACGACCGCTTTCACCGAACTAAGAAAGTTTACATGATAACCTTCGCAAGATTTCTCGTATTCATTAAAAATATATTTGAGGGGAGTAACTGCCACGAAGACGTTTGGGGAAGGTGTTCGTTATCCCCTTGTCTTGTTTAAAGTTACTATGAGTAAAACAGGACAATAAGTGTGTTTACTGGTTTCATTTTATTTAAGCCGTGAGTACGATATTACGGTAAAAAGGGGTAGCGACGATCTGACGAAGGACACAAGAAATTAATAACATAAAANACAAAATTTACTTTAATATTTAAATCCAGATTTGTATTAATTATTCTGGAATTTTCCGGGCACCACATATCTATACATAAAAGGCAATTTACAACACGCTTCAGCACTAGAATACTTATTTTTAATTGATATTATAAAGCAACTGTTAATTGCTCGAATTAACTACTAATTGATGATACAAACTAAATGAGAGTTGCATTGTTAACAAAACAGTGTGACGTCCGAAAAATACATTACGACATACGGTAGTATCGCAGTACCTGTGCTGTAATTTGGTCCAACTCATTATATAATTTGTGTCGTTTAATGATACTTACATGGCAAAGCTATACCATAATTAATGCTCGCTCTAAAGGTATGTCACACAGCGACATGTGGCAGCTATTGAAGCGAGCCATACACGTACACGGAGTCTCATGTCCCCGCAGGTAGCTATGGAATTTCTTCAGCGCAAACACCATGGCAAGGGCTTCTTTCTCAGTCTGGGAGTGTTACTCTCTGTTGCTATTAGAGTTCGGGAGGCAAAATAGGCGGGGCGTTCAATTCCGTCAATAAAGTGACACAGCACTGCTCCAACACCATACGCACTACTCTTTCCCTCTTTTCATGCCACTACCACTATAGGTAGGCTAGGGTGAAAATGGATTAAGGCCTAGGAGTCTAGGAGGGCTTGTTTAGATTCCTGGAATGCCCTCTCTTGACGTGCAACCCACTTCTAAAGGGTTTTATCCCTCAGTAACGCATTCAGGGGTTCTAACACAGTTGCGGACGATTTCAAAAATTTCCTATAGAAGTTTAGCAGCCCCAAATAGGCTTTCAACTGAGTCACGGAAGTGAGAGCCTGTGCATTCTGGATGGCTGCTACCTTCTCTGCAATGGGGGGCAACCCATCCTTGTCGATTTGGTATCCGAGGTAGGATACCTGTTACACTCCTATTTGGCATTTATCTATTTTCAGTTCAAGTCCTGCCGCTTGTAGCCTTGATAAGACTTGATGGAGACACAAGGAGTGCTCTTGCTCATCAGTAGCACTCACTAACACGTCATACAAGTGGCAAAACACTCCTGGAAGACCTTGTAATAGTCCATCTATTGCACGCTGAAAAGTTACGGGGATAGACGCAGTGCCAAAACTTATTTGCAAACAGACCTCTATGGGTGTTAATAACGGACCTCTCCTTAGATTCTTCATCCAGCGGCAACTGGGCATAGGCCTGAAACATGTTTAGCTTGGAGTATATAACTCTTCCTGCTAACCTGCTAAATCGATCCTCAACCTTTGGTAACAGGTCAGAGTCATGCCTACCGGCCCTGTTTACTGTTAGCTTGTAGTCCCCAGAAATCCGGATGCTTGGATCAGACTTGAGCATGAGAACAATATCTGCTGCCCATCTAGAGTACTGCACAGGGATGAGGATACCTTCCTGTACCAATCTATCCAGTTCTGCCTCCACCTTTGGCCTTAGTGAGTATGGCACCGTCCTTGCCTTGCAGAACTTAGGTGAAATATTAGGGTCAACCTCAACTTTGAAAGTTCTTCCCTCAAAGCAGCCTAGGCTTGGTAGAAAAGGCTGTGAAATTTTTGTACCAGCCTTTCAGGTTGAGGAACAAGCTTATGCACGCTGCCTGTCACTATAGTTAACCCGAAGGAATCAATCAGGTCTCTCTGAGTCTCTCTATCTACCAATGCTGGTTCCTCCTTGTCTAAAACTATAATAGTTGCTAGCTGAGGAACCCTACCACTAGCTTCACACTGAATTTTAGTCTTAATCTCTCCACAAACTACTAATTCAGCTCTATTATATGATCTGAGCTTAACATCAGATGGTGTCTACTCGGGTCTTGCCTTGGTGGGCAACCTAAAGTATGCAGCTTTCGAAAGAATAGACCTGGCAGCGCTAGTGTCTACTTCCATCTCTAGGGGAATGTTGTTTAGCAGCATTTGGGCTTTAATTGGTGGTTTGCATTCCTCTGAAACTGAGAAAACCTCTCCATAGCAATCCTGATTAGAGCTGAGTAGTCTGCACTGGTTGCATTGACAGCTTTATTAGGGTAAGGGTGATGCTCACTCTCCCTTTTTCATGCATAGCATGCACAAAATTATTTTTGTCTCCTTTGGAAGGTTTTAGGTTTTTAACATGAAGCAATATTTTTTAAGATGACCCTTTCGTCCACAACCATGACAAACACTGTCCTTATAGGGACAATCTCTACGCCAGTGCAGATTACGACAGCAGATGCACGCTGATTTGGAGCTAGCTTCGGCCTGAGTTTTATCCTGAGGCTTGATAGCAAATTGCTGCATTCCAGTCTGACCCACATTCAGAAATGTATTAGGTTGTCTCAACATCACAGTTTCTCTCAGTGTGGTTTCTTTGGCTGTGACCAGGTCCATTGTGTTTTGCAATGTTAGGCCAGCTTCCTTCAGCAAAATTTTCTGGATTTCGTTCCTAGCTATGCCCAGTATGAACCTGTTCAGGAGTGTTTCTTCTAGTACCTCCTGTTTGGAATTCCAGGTATGTGATAGGGCCTTCAAGCCAGCCACAAAATCAGCGACGCTTTCCTCTTGTTTCTGGTTCCGCTTTTGGAACCTAAAACGCTCAAATGTTTGGTTGCTAGTTGGCTTAAAATGGCTTCTTAGCGTTTCCATAATCTCATCATAAGTGGCATCCAAGGTTCTTTAAGGGGAAACTAAATCTTTAATTTGCCCAGCAATTTTTAGACCCATTGGTGCAATTAGTGTGGGGGCTGTCTCACTGTCCTCTATTTTGTTACTGCTGAAGAAACATTGCACCTTAGTTTCATAGTCTGTAAACTCTTCATCCAAGGGATTGAACTCTCTTACCGAGCCTATCATCGGCATATTGAATTTTATTCAGTGCAAACACACTGAGAAAGAAAAAAAATCACTAGATAGATTCCGAGTTCCTTCACTAGGCACTGCCTAGTTTCTTCCCAGTAGTTCAACCAAAATCCTCGTCGCCAATGTATTTTTGTTCTCTGCCTAGCCTAGCAGAAATATTAATAGTGCCTAATCCATTACCCTACCCAATGAACATATCAATTCCACCAATAGACATGGCACATAGCATAGCATCCATACACATAGCTAACCTCTTCTTAGTTCTGAACACTTAATTAAATGATAACTAAGCGAGGCAAGAGAGGACGAAAAGTAATTAAATATAGTAGTGAAAATAGGAGTTAGGAGTAGGTAGTTTGGTGTATTTAGAGTAAGTACTTAGCCTCATGTATTAACTTAGGAACACACTTGGCCGACATCTTCTGTTGTCGATACCAAGTCTTGCGGGGAACTGGCTGCGAGTGTTGCCATCCGCAGTGATACTAACAAGAGGTCTCTTTAACTAGTAATTTACATTTCACACTATATTACAGGAAACCACCCTTTACTCGTTTCTTACGAAAAACTATAGGCAATTGGGGAGGAATAGAAAAGCGAACGGCCGAGAGCATTTACTGTGAAACGTACAAGCACGACATTTACTTTAACAGAAATTATAAGATTAGGTGCTGATGTGAGTAAATATGCTTCGAACGGTCACAACTTTCGGAGAAGACCAATGCGGTGCTGCCTTCTCCCTCCAACTGCCGCTTAACATCTCCTGGTAAAGTAAGGAGAGTGCGTTTAGCTTTAGTACCTTCAAATGCACTAAGCCCAGGGTTGCCAGAAGGGTTTCGTGATAAGTAGCAAATTTCTCAAAAGGTAACAAATTCGATCAAAAAGTAACAAAACCTAAAAATCACCAACGAAATATTTAAATGGTAAAGGAAGTGTTTACTAACCTTTCGAACAGTAGATCTTTCTTCAGCACTGCTGGATAAGTCCTTTTAAGTCATTAATGTGAGTAATTCTTGAGAGGGCTGCCATTTCATGCAGATAGTGCTACTAATTACATTTTTGGAGCATAAATGTGCGTTTAAAGTTTCTATTTTCAATCAAGACCTATTTTTGCGTTTAATATTATTTAAAAGTGAAAGTATTCTTTCGGCACAGGCTGAGAAATGGGGCAACGCAAGTAGGCTCATCATTAACTTCGATAATAGGGGACACCGAAGTCCATCCCCGCCCTTTACTTTTGAAACAGCGTACCAGAATTTTTCAAGTTCCTTGTGAGTTATATGGTTCGTGTCCTCCAAGGTGAGCTCTCGCCACTCGGTGTTCAATATTTTGTACTCTTCTTCAGAAATGATGAAAAGAAATTTTAAGGCACGATGAATTGTGGAGCCAGGTTTTCCCACATTAACGCTGGCGGGGTCCATAGCCTTAGGTAATTCCAAATTTGTAAGCATATTATTCAACAGAAAACGGCTAAACATCTCTTTCATTAATCGAATATAAAAATTCAAGATGTTCGCTTGATATTGCTTCGGGTCTTTGTCAGAAAATTTTTCAGAATTTTCGCAATAAACAGCTTCTACTTTGGCCCCATGGTAAATTCCATCAATTTGAAGGTAGACCGCAGGATCATTAGCAGTAATTGCAGCTAGATCCATATTTTTAACTATTTCTCTTTTCACAACGAAATTCCGGATAGTTTATACATAAAAATTTATAGAACTCTAATGTTCGTGCAGTCGAAAGATCTCGGTTTGAAATTCAAGGTGTATCTTATTGATGATGTGTAAAATTAAGGCCAAGAGTGAATGGTACATCACATTTTCAGGATTCCGCAATTGTTCTAATAATGCCGAATCAGACTTGACACTATCGTCTAATGCTGCAAATGTGAAGAATAAAGTGAGAGCTGCCCACTGATCCAGAATTCTCGTTATGACTTGCTCAAGAGACAGCCATCAAGTGCAACTTAGGTGCAAGATTTTTCACTGCATCAATTGACGCTGACCTTATACCGTGTATATACCGTGACGCTGACTGACGGTTACCGGCGGACGTTGCGAAATTCGACCATACGAGTTATGAACGAGACAAGGCGCGGTTGAAACGACTCTGCGCGAGTGTCAACGAAAGCGGTACTCTCTTTAAAGAATTATTAGCTGATATATTAAATGGTAACAAAATTTATCGAAGTTTGTCGAAGTCGTAACAAAAGTAACAACATTGGGATCTGATAACAAAAAGTAACACTTTTGTTACGAACGTAACACTTCTGGCAACCCTGACTAAACCTAGTCATAGGGCGATAGCCCGAAAAGTAATAATAGAGAGAAAGCCCGTACAGTAATAATAGGGCGAAAGCCCGTACAGTAATATTCGGGCGAAAGCCCGAACAGTAATAATAGGGTGAAATCCCGTAGTGATTAGTTCTCTAAATAGAACTTCCACCTCTTCGCCAGGAAAAATTAGGGGTCGACCGGTCTATGAGCTCCATGGACACCAACTCACTAGCAGACATGCGCCCAGTCCAAGAGTGATGAACCTCCATGTCCATAGAGTTGGTAGCTCCTCCGACGACAGACGGTTGAGGCGAGCTTGCCTGAGTCGTGTTGGGGTATGGCTCACAGCTTTGGCATCGCACCATCCTGACGCCAGTAGATGCGTAGGATTTCCATCTCCAGCACAAGACCACCAGAGGAGCAAAGGCAGAGCGAAGCAGCGCGGTGACGGCGGGCTTAGCCTCTCATCTTCCCGTCGCCTGTGTGTCTAGGAAAGCTAAAGTAAATTGGATGCTGTATGCTGTATTTCGCCAAACTTAAACTAGGAGCTGTCTAATAGCGTGCCAGGACTACTTTAAAACCAGTTCGACCAAACTTAGATCAATATTTTATAAATTTCTCTGTTTTTATCAGGACATGCAGTACATATGTGTCCAACTTTTCTACAATTATAACATTTAATTCTTTTGTTTCTGTCAGAAAAAAATCTTGCAATGTGGGGCAAATTGTACCTATAACATCTTTCTTTAAAACCTCTACCGTCACTGCTACTGTTGGATGTTTTCCCATTATTCACACTGCTAAGTGACAAAGAAGCTGATCCTGGAGAAGACATCACCGAAGCCATAACATTACTAGTTTTCCCCACATTATCTGTCAAAACTTGAGTCCTCTCAATAATACTAGCCATAGGTAAATCAAACAAATCCTTTACTTGTTGCAGGTCCATGCTCACAACATCAGGCAGCCCACAAACAAAATTTACCTTTACAACACGGTCCAAACTATCACCTTCTAATCATACACTTTCTCCATACCACTTCTTTTGAACCATATTTGCATAATCCACATGAGGACTGTCACTAAAAGCAAGTACTAATAAGGACTTTATTTTCTCTATGTCTTTCTGCTCATCATCGCTCATCTGCAAACACAACGTCAAGGCTGCATCGTCCAAAAACAAAGGCAGAATGACGCTACATCAGTCATCTTTTGCCATTTGGCGGCCAATTTCCCTTTTTTGACCCATGCTACATCATCAGCACCGGTGAACCGTTTAATCATGTCGGTCGTAATCTTAGACGACATATTTAAAAAAATTCTCAGTGTGCCTTGTAGCTTGTAGTTAAGCAACTGAGAATAAATTAATTCCCCTTTAAACTTGACGGTACTTCAGCACAATTGTATGAAAAACAGTAATATGCGACACCAGAGGCCACAGACAACGAGACCCAACGACGTCAAACTTCCAACTTCTGCACCAATCACGAAAACAGTCCCTGACCAGAGAGCCGGCTCACACAATCTCAACGCAACGCTTCTTCGACCCAACTGCCGAACTGCCATGGTAGACTTGCAAGCCACTCCCACATCACCATGACAAAAACTATGCAACCACATGCTACACCTAAAAAATGTAATAATATTGTATGCAAGCTCTTCTTAAATTACTAAACATTTTCTGAAGAGACCCTTCACTTTTGGTCATGACAATTTTGAAGATTCTTTACTTATGTGTTGATTACTGGTTAAATATTTATCATATTTTATTCAAATTGTTGTTAGTTGCATGTATTATACATTGTCTCGCCTACCCGCTTTTGCGGCGAGAAACTTCCAGAACTAACTGGCACAGAAAACATAGTCTTTAGCTGACACCCTGAAAGGGCCAGTACACGCTGCAAATAACAAACTTATGACAAGTAGGACAAAAGATATAGAGAATGCTCACCTCGACACAATGTTGTAACTTTCGAAGATCATGTTCCGGTGAACATCTCTTCACAAAAAGCCGGCTGTCAAGGATTTAAACGTCCTTGAAGCGGGACCGGTATAGCTCAGAGCACATTGGAGTCATGCGCCCCTGACCACTTCTCGTTGGCATCTCAGGAAGCAACCCGCGAAGGTCCCTCCTCAACTTCGGTCGGATCCGTAGCTGAGGCTTCGGATTCGCTCGTGAAGATAAACGAACATAATAAGCATGTCCAAGATTATCAATGTCGCCAGGAAAGTGAAGCACTCCCACCCTTGCCCCGCTTGTCATAAATAGTCAGCGTTCTTACTTTTTAGGCCAGTCCGTTATAAAAGTAGGCCTAGTCCCTAAGTATGCAAGATATGGGTTGTCTTGCACGGGACTCTGGTAAGGAGCAAGGCTGGATTTGCGACAACATACTTAGATCTATGATGTATGAAATGCATGTTCGTTTTGCAGTTATTTATAAAATTGTACTTAATTATATTTGTTTCTACTGACCCTTATATTTTGGCCGCTATTGTAGTTTAACACCGTTTTTTCTACAATTTTGATTTACAATTACTGACTACTGCAGGCACTCGCTTCATATAGATACATATTTGAGAAAAAGCACGTTTGGTTATGATAATTTTCTGATCTTATTGAGATCATGGAACGAGAGGCTCAAAGCTCTGAAACAAATTATTTGATTCCTAAATGAATGCATACGTTCAATTGTATCAGTGATGTCATTGAAACTTTCGGAAGTTATGGTTTGAATTTTGTGTCCGACATTTGTGACATTTGTTTAATTTTTGTGTTCGACAAGAAAAATGTCCAGAGGGGATTTGGCATTTGGATGGATACCGGCAGGTACCACAGAAATATTGTCATGAGCGCTTAAATGAGAATTCAAAGCAAAAAGCTGTTCTATTGTCATTTTAATAAATTGTCGCAAATCCAGCCTTGCTCCTTACTAAAGTCCCGTGCAAGACAGCCCATATCTTGCATAATTAGGGACTAGGTCTGCTTTTATAACAAACTGGCCTAAAAAGTAAGAACGCTAACTATTTATGACAAGCGGGGCAATGGTGGGAGTGTTTCACTTTCCTGGCGACCTAAATAACCTTGGACATGCATAAAATGTTCGTTTGTCTTTACGAGTGAATCCGAAGCCTCAGCTACGGATCCGAGCGAAGTTGAGGAGGGGCCTTCGCGGGTTGCTTCCTCAGATGAAGAAGATTAGTGGTCCGGGGCGCATGTCTATAGTGTGCTCTGACCTATACCGGCCCCGCTTCAGGGAAGCTTAATCCTTGACAGCCGGCTTTCTGTGGAGAAATGTTCACCGGAACCTAATCTTCAAAACTTAACATCGAGGTGAGCATTCTCCTAACTATTGTCCTACTTGTCATAAGTTTTTGTTATTTGCAGCGTGTACTGCCCCGTTCAGGGTGTCAGCTAAAGACTATGTTTCCTGTGCCAGTTAGTTCTGGAAGTTTCTCGCCGCAGAAGCGGGTTGGCGAGACAAAGCGAATATAGCATTAGCTCATTTTGTGACAAATTTATACTAGTCATGGCACGATTTACCTAAGCTATGATTTCAAAATGCCCCTAGATTCTAGGGGAAAATGAGCGCTTTTCTAATTCGGGTTTGCGCCAGTTGTCAAAAATTGGCACTCCGGTGAAACCGCTGGCTCTCATCGGCTCAAGTTAAAAGTAGGAACTGCTAGTGTAATTATTGTCACTTAGACCCATTAGTTACGTCTTGATTTCATGCGGCACTCCTACAATTATACTGAAACCGAATATAACAATAGACATTAATCCTGAACTTACGAGCTTGCTGAGTTTAATCCGGTAACGCTGAGAATCAGATAAAATCCGCAGCGTCAAACGGTGGGCTTTATGTATGGTATGATGGTGTTTTGACGTACTGGTTATCTTATCCCAGTGATGCCGTCCTTTGGCAGATTGTGACAAGGATTGGTGGATCCTGAGTAATTTAGTTAACAAGTCTGGTACACAGGCACTGAACTCTTGTGTGAATATTTTGAGTATTGCGGAGGGAATTGTAGGCCGTTACAAAGGCCCCGACGCTGTCGGCCCTCAGATTCAAGTTCAAGTAAACCAATGGAGGAAAACATGTTGGAGGCATGCCAGAAAACCATGCAGAAGATTATTGATGTTAGAATTGGGAGACCTGTAGAATGAGGATGACTGGCATTTAATGAATGTTGGAGATGAAGGACCAGAGTGGAAATGCAAGAGATGGAAAAAAGAGATTGAGAGGCAAACAAAAGAGTTTGAATTGGACAAGTGGATGCTTAGCATGATTTGAAAGCCTACATTAATCTGGTGTATGCAAAAGAATATGCTTAAATATCAGATGTTATCTGATGGCAGCTTTGGAAGCCAACTCTTGTTTGCTGTTAAGTGTAAGGCGTTGAGTGTAAATAGATGCACGTGGAGGTGGAATGAGAAAGATAGGTTATGTCAGCAATATGATAAGGATGTGGAGAACACAATTGAATATTTTGTGATAGGATGTAGTATGTAGGATCAAAAGAGGGAGATTTTTATGAATGTGGTGTTTGAGCAGAATGGAGAGAATGAGTGGTATTCCAGATGTGCTACAGATGATTGTGGCATGAGCTGTCCTGTTAGATGGGATCAAGAGTGCAATATGAGTATTATTGATGCTATGAAAATATTTCTTGTAAATGCCTTGAGTAAGAAACAGTGACTAGAATGAGTTAATCATGTAGAGTGGTTTGTAGTGACCAAGGAAGTTGGATTCATGGAACCGGCATTAGTGCTCTAAAGTGAAGCCAATTTTTGGTACCTGTAGGGTGATGGCTCCAGACACGGAGGTGGGGCTCAGTTTGCAACTGACAGTCGGCATGGAAGGAGGCAGCTTATCTATGCTGCGTTCAAGGACTAATTTCCCAAAATGCGGAGCTCATGCATTATACACAAGTGCAGTGGTACTTTCAAAGAAGATTCCGACATAAGTTTTCACGTGTACGTACAGAAATTTCATGAATTACAAACGTCAACAAGAAAACATTTAGCTGAAAATTAGAATTTAAGCACATAAACTACTCAAAAAAAGATGAATATCAAACTTGCTGCTCAACTTTTAAGTGATTCTGTTACAAATAGATTACAATTTGTCTAAAAACTAATATTGACTGTTTTAGCGGTAATGAGGCAACAATAAAACTTAGTAGTGAGTTTGAAATTTTAAGTTTCAGAAATAATTTGTCATATAGATATAAAAAACCTATTAACTCAAATAATGCTGGCAATGTATTTTCCACCCATGATGAAGACACTTTGTACATAACATCACTTTGCTGCCCGACATCTGTCAACCTAATTTGCGAGTCAGTCATGAAAACAGGATTTAAAGGATTTTCAATTAAATCAATTTCAATTTCAAGCTCATAACAAGTAATTAATGCTGTTAATACACAGCATTAATTACTTGTTCCGCAAAATTGTAAGACTGGACATGTGTTTTTTACTCAAGTATATAATAAGTCAAAATCATTTAAAATTATTTTTCTGGAAAGTTGAAAGCAGAGGTGTTTGCAATAACAACCAGACAGCAAAAAAAAATTGCTTGTTCCTATAAACGTCTATTTGTTGACAACAAAATAAAAGATGTTCCTAATGGTTACTGCCCGTCTTTTGAAGATGTAACAATTTTAACAGCATTGAGTAGAAGTAACCCATCTTCATTAATCTCATCTTACGCTATAACAGTGTTTAACAATTCGTGTTCTAAGAATAGAATGTCTGACAATGTTCAATGCAATGATTCATGCAAAGAGGATACATGTACCAAATATGTAGAAAATTGTTCCAAATTTTTTTCTAGATCAGTGTATTTTTTATAATGTTGTTTCTTATATAGAAGGACACATAGTAAGAAAATTAACAAATGTTCTCCATTGCAAATCATGTATAGTTGCCCTTTGTCAAAAAACTGGCAATAAAGATTCCTTAAAGTTCATTCATCTTGAAGAGAAAGTGCTTTTGACCTAGCCATCAAGTGATGTAATTGACATATGTTTGATTGCTGAAAGTAAATGTCGGCAAGATCTTGCTATGTGTATGAATCCTAATACTTACAACTTAAAAAAATGCTAAATTCTACACATCGTATTTGTATTGAAAAGAAACTGTCCACTTCCTTTGACAACCACTGTTTTGAAGTTGATCCTCAACATAATCATGTTTGTTTATTAATGAAATGTTTTTTAATCTGAACATATTACTTCAAGATGTCATCACTCTACTAAACAATTTAACGAAACCATTCATTAACAGAAAAAATCTAGTCGTCAGATCTCAAATAAATTAACTTCATTTGCAGGTATGTAAATTTAATACCTTCATTCTATAAAATTTGCTCTCTACAACAAAATATAATTACTGTATGGTTGTAAAAATGTTTTTTATTAACTTAGAACACGCAGAAAAAAATCAGGTATGTAGAGCGAATGTAATTATTCATTTCGTAACATAACTGGATGTAAGTTGCTAAATAACTGTTTCTATGTCAATGTTGTTGTTATTTATCATTCAGCAAGGACGCAAATGTAATATATGCCTAAGAAAAAAACACGTATAGCACAGAGTAGCGCAAGTCTGCCATTTCACAGCCAGTCTTCAGTCGCTGATGATGGAGGTGGTGGTACACCTCCACTGCAACACCACCTCCACAACTGGGGCCAAGTGCCGGGTGGGCGGGGCTTGGGACGGCAGAACTGGCTTCACTCGCTTGACTGCATAAGATAGCACTGCCGGTTCCATACATCCATCTTCCTTGGTAGTGACCCACTATGCCTAAGGGTGTTATTTTGACTTACTGGTTATTCCAGTGATGCTGCCCATTGGTAGCTTAGGACAAAGATTGGTAGATCCTGAGTAAATTATTGGACAAGTCTGAAACACAGGTGCTGAATTCTTGCATGAATATTGTGAGTGCTGCTGAGGGAATTCTAGGCCGTAACAAAGGCCCCAACATTGTTGGCTTTCACATTCAAGTTCAAAGTTAAATTTCATCCTAACCTGCTGGAAAAGCAATAGCTTTCACAAATCAGCACAATTGGAATATTGTTTCTACCTTAGCTTAAAGAGAAACAATCTTGAGAGTAATTGGTATGATGGTATCCTAGATTATAAAGCTTTCATGGAAACTTATGGTTTTAGCCTTTTATGTTGAAACTTGAGGTTTGAAGATCTATGGATAGTCTATGCAGATATTGGGTAGAAACTATCACTTTCATTCATGATTTAGTGTCATTGATCTGCACTACAAAAATTGACCATAATTCTATTCATGAATGTCAAAATAATGCATTTTTTCTACTTGCATGTTATCGCTAAAGCCATGTTGGGAAAATTAACACGCTCTTATACTCGACCTATCTCAGAGTCAGAAAATTGAATTGAAAAATGCCAGGAAATCGACCAAAAATTGCATCCTGACAACCTCTACCTAAGAGTAAATAAGAGCAAGTTTCAAAATGAGAAAGCACAAGGCCAGGTCCTAACAATAAAAACCTAAAACATAAATGTATAGGATCTTGAAACAATCCTTTGAAGTGAAAATTGGGAAGTAGTCAAGAGTTTATGGACTTGCAGAGCAAAAAAACCTGGGAAGCTCATAATGTCACTGACTCAGAATTGTCTCAACACAATACATCATTGCTCAGTGATTCAAACCCTTCAGGAGTTATTTTCATCAGTGTTTCTTCATCAGAATCAATTCCTAATATTTAAGATGAGTTTACTCTATAAAATTTATTTCGGAAAAGGTAGCAAAATAGGTGAAATGTTATTTGTATATTCTGGTACGTAAATGAACAATTTACCTAGTGGTACACAAATGTACCTTTTCGGTGTCAAAGTGTTAAGCTGGTCACATTGCTATGGCTTTCAAATATCTGCTGCTGAAAAAAAAACTACATGGTGTTTACCTATAGCATACAAAACCTTTCCATCTATAACATAACACAAATATAGAATTTGTAAAGAAGTTAAAATTCTTGGGACTCCCAACTAAGGTGGAGTTTGCACAACAAAGAAGTTACGCAAAAGTGCCAAAAAGACCTGAAGCTTCTACGCATTTTATCTAATTTGAAATGGTTGGCAGAATATTTCACACTGAAAACTGTTTACTGTACTATTATATTGCCAAAAGTAGAATAAAGAAATTTCTTATTTGGCACTTTCTGTGCAACCCACCCATTGTCTTTGGATAGAGTTCAGTTTGCTGCTGGCCTGCTTGGTGCTAGGTGCATTTAAATGTACAAAAGTTGAAAACTTAGAAGTGGAAGCAAATTTATTACCACTTGAATATACAAGGAAAATCCAAATTGTGTCAATATGCATTGAGGGTGCTTAGTGTTCCAAACCATCCTATTTGATCATTGTTTAGACCAGGGGTCAACAAAGTGGTTGATATCGACCCCTGAGTGTCGACATTTTATAACATTTTTCTCTATTTTTGGTCTTCAAAAATGTCAATAATGGTTTAATATTTTTTTCACCTTTTTGTATATGTGTGTGCATTGAGGGAGTTGATGTAAATACAAATATTCAATAATAGGGCGACTAGTAGAAAAGTTTGCCGACCCCTGATTTAGGCTGTTATCCATACCAGTTATTCCAAAAAAGTAACAAGCCTCTCCTGCTGACTGGCTGTATATATAACCTCTTTCAGGAGATGCATGTTAAAATGGAAGACATTGGTCTCATCCCAAATAAATGTAAATACCAAACTATCACTGAAAATTGTTAATTCAATCTGGGATTCCATCAGAAAAATTGTTTATTGGAGAGCCTCTGGAAACAACTATTTAACCAATCGCAGGAATGTTACAAAGATAGAAAGGCATTGTTCACAGATGGTTCAATTCAGTCCTAAAGCCCAAGCAGGAGTTTGGTCATAATTGGTTAGCATGATCACTAGAATTCCTGATAGATCTACAATTCTCACAGCAAAACTTACTGCTTTATACTATGCATTGAAATTTGCAGCAAAACCAAATAGGAGACTTTATTTAGCATACAGACTTACTCAGTTCTATTCAGGCAGTGAATCAACTGCTTCCATCTAAACACTATCTAGTTGCCAAAATTTAAACATTTGCTTTGTACCTTCCTTCTGGTAAACTAATCATTAAATGGATCCCATGTCATACAGAAATTCTGGGAAATGACAAAGCAGATCAGATGGCAGGAACAACTTGTTCTCTAAGTTACAATAGCTCTAATCAAATTTAAAATAAAGATCTGGGTGTATATAAAATTGTACTTTGAAAAAAATGGCATATAAAACAGTCCCTGTATCACAAAGAAAACTCATATTAGAATCAACCATAAACACAGGTCTCAAGAATCAGATGGTTCTATTCAGGCTAAGGTTGCTTCCTACTCAAATGATGCATTAATACTTTCATACCAAAGAAATAAAATCCTTATGCAGCCGCTGTGGGTGCAAGTTGAACATAGGTTATATATTGATTGCCCTGCATTTGAACATTAATGGAAAGCAATGAGAGATTTTGCTAAAGCCCAAAAAGCAACTTTTGATGAAAGTTTAGTTGGGGGTGGATATCAGTGCTGAGCTGGTTCTTAAATTTGTTGCCAGTGCTGGGATGCTGAATCAAATTTATCATGAATGCCCCAGGTCCTATTGCAATGACATCTTGCACTCATGCCTGTAACTAGTGATGTGCCTATTTGTATCAAAGTAAGTAGTGGCTTCACTGTTCCTACCAGATGCTTTGTCTGCCATTAAAACTATTAGAAAGAAACTACCTAGTATGAGATAATTCCAAAATATACCAACTGTAAATGTCCTCATGTAGCTAGTTACAGAGATTGCTTTATGGCATAAGATGGATTAACACTTAGCTCATTGCAACAAGAATGTCTTAATAAGAATCTCATTAAATAGAATGAGAATCTTACTGAAAGACCTCACCCAGCAAACAGGACTGTTGATCTCTCTCATAAACGCCCACACTTAAACTATCAAGAAAATTGTACCATTAATTATGTCAAAAATATCTTTGAGTCCAACAATAGACTGACTACAGTAAAAGTTGTAAGCTTTGGTCTTAGACATAAGGGTCCTACTACTTCTCATCAGAGTAACCAGTGATGAAAAATATTAATTCAACTGGTCTACATAAACCTAACTTATCTTAAATCACATAGTGCTCTAGCTCACCTTGAAAACATTAATATTCAATAGTTTGGAGTGAGGACTTGCAGAGAAACTACCAAACATGGGAAAAAGTACCAGGATGTAGTGCAAATACCTGTACCTGCTGTCATTGAAAAAATAATAAATTTCCCATTAGAACTTTTCCTGCAAACTTGATGAGAGAAAGCACTAACACAGAAACTTGGTCACTTCTGAAAATGGGATTCAACCACTCATGGTACAAAACTGGTCAAGCACTTCTTCAGAAGCATCACTGGTCAGGGGTCTAATCAATCTCAATTACAATTACTGTACCTTGCAGATCTGTAAAAAATCAGAGAATACCAGTTACTCAAAAAAAAAGAGGAAATCAGAGAAATGGTCTTCTGTATCAGCAAAAATACTGTATTCTTCAAGTTTGGGACAGAATCAATGTAGATATATTCCACCAATGAAGCCAAGACTTCCCAGAAGAAATGAATTTGTACTGTCTTATGAAAATTTAGGAAAGCTTAATGACAAAGATGCATGATTTGTGTAAATACAGTTTAATTGCAGTGGTCTGGTTATAGCATCTATAAATTTAAACTATATATCTGTACAAGAAAATTATTCATTTTATGTGAAACATGGATAATTAATTAAATTTAAACCTAAATTTCACTATTGTATACAGTGGAACCCCAGGTTAGGGCGTCCCTAGCTTAAGATCTTTCACGTTATGAAGTGAAATTCAAAGTTTTTTTGATCCCTTGTTACAGCATATTTCCCACCTGCGGCATCAACAATTTCTCTCGCGTGGCCAAAAAATTCCAAATTCTAACTTAGCAGTCGGTGTGCATGCGTTAGACTGGGCAAATCACTCCCCTCACGCTCTTACATCATTATATGCATCACTGCATACGTCACTACGATGCTGGTCTGCTAATGGTCGGCTTCACTAAGATGCCGATATGCCCACCATACGACAATTTTGCCTTACGATCGCAACTCCTAAATGGATTAATGTCGTATGGCGGAGGTCCACTGTATATGGCTGCATTGTATTTGACTCCCATAGAGCAGGTGTACTTATTTGAAATATCTCAGATTCATTTAACAATTTGATTGCAGTTCCCATGCAGTGGTGAATTGAAAATTATATTGCTGAGAATAAGTGCTTCTTTGGTAATTTTTGAGATTTTTATTATATACAACCCTGGTAAAAATGTGGTACTAGACAAATTAGTTCATATTTTGATGAGATACTTTACTGCATGTTTTGCTTTGTCAAATGTAAGAGAGACATAATGACATGGGTTGATGCATTGAGCAACATAGTTATATCCTTTAGGGCTTTTAAATCCCAGCTTCTATTAATAAAAAACTGGCTTGACTTCAACCTAAATTTATGTGTTTTCTTTTTATTTTTTATTACTACAGGTATTCTTCATAGAGGTGCTGATTTGTGCAGTGGTTTTCCTATTGAATGCACTTTTGACCCCATATACTGGCTTCCCATTTATGAATGCAATTTTTTCCGAATAGCTGTTAGTAAGTAGTTATATGGTAAATTTTAATCTGTAAATTGCAATTAAGGGTATATAAAACCATTATACAGGATATAAGTATTTGGTAAACAAAGAAAAATAAGACAGAAAATATAATATTAAAAATTCAAATAATGAAGATAGTCAATAAAAAATAATGATGACAACAATAAATGTTATGTACCCTTAATTTACATGTATGACATCAGTCAGCTTGTGTTTGTATTTTTAAATTTTCATAACTTAGATGTTTGTAAGTAGGGAAGACAGTAAAATGCAAGCTACTTCATAGGTGTATGTAGTGCCTTCCTTATTGAAAGCAGGAATAATATGCCCTGTAAACAACAATTCTTCAACACTATAATTCAGAACTACAAATCTATCACTTTATTAATTTGTGTAACCAAAGTTATGATAGAATTAATTTTAAGACAAACTAAACCCTTTTCTTGAATTCAGTAAAACCTTCTTCATAATCTAAACTGGATGTTGGCAAGGAAGGTCTGCCTGCAGTGTGCTTGTAATTTTATGAAACTTAGTAAAAAAAATTTCTCTGTGACAGTGTACATTTATTTGGATAGTGCACATGATTTTATGTGGCATAAGATGATGAGCATATTATATAAGTGAGACTTGAAGTGTGACATTAGAACAGTGGAGTTAGTGCATTTCTATTTCAAATATTACTTGCCAAAGTGAGAATTGGGTCACCCTTTTCCACAAGAAAAAAATTTAGTGTGGCTTACCTGAAAGAGCTTGCCTAATATTGTCCAATGTCATGCTTCATAATTTTTTTTGTAGTGCTCATGTTAAGGAGACAGTCTGGGTCAGAGTCCAAAAAATTATAAATTTTCAGTTCATAAATTGATCTTATAGAGAATATTCTTGCGCATCCAACGATATCATTGGCTGGTGTATACGTACATTGAGTCTTCTCCCAGACGGGGTAGAAGACGTGCGCTAGCATGACCTTGGCGTGCGCCAATGGCAGGGTGATCTCCCCCTTCCCCCCCATTATTAGGGGACAGTTTTGAGCGTTCCTCTGAGGGAATAGCAAGAGAGTTCATTCATGGCCTTGCTCAAAGTGCTTTTGTTCTCAAACAAAACATTCTAACACTGAGTGATAAAATAAATGATGTAACTGAGTGTTTGTTTTGACTCTGGCTGCTCTGAGTCATCACTAATTAGCTTGTTGTGTAAACATCTAATCTCCTCCCACAATTTTGAAGGTACAGAAAAGGCAAATATATCAATCAAATGGGCTTAATAAGAGGTACAAAGCAATGGAGTTGAATTTTAAAAAGACTTATTTTGGAAAAATGAGAGAATATTTAGAAAAACGTCTGTTTTGAAAACTTGCATTTATTATCTTATGATGTGGATTTTCTTTCATAGTTTTGAAAATAAAGGAATGAGAAATATATCAATTGATAGCACTCGAATATTGCTACAAAAGCAGAGGAGTTCTTTGTAAAAAGCACTTGATTAAAAAATTAGAAAAGCAATAGAAATTTTTTCTGCATTTTCTGGAAACTTGCAAATTGGTTTCATAAAATAATTGAATTTCCAGAATTTTTGAAGAACAAGAACGGCAAACATATCTTTCAATTTGGTTTATCAAAATCTAGAAAAGTACACAGATCGATTGTTTGAAATTTGACTTAGGTTGAAAATTATACAACATACAAAGAAGAAAAAGAGTCAACTTTGATTAAAAATTCCTAACAAAATTGAACATTTTTTTTTTTTAAAATCCACTCTCGTACTTTCTTAGACAATTAGGTAAGCTCTCTCCTTAGGTCATTACATCTGCAGATATCCCACTGCTAGATTGTGCTGGGGCATTTAACATTCATGCAACCAAAATTCAATTCTTTTTGAACATAATTAAAATTTGGCTTGAGAAATTGAAACTTACTGTCAACTCTCTTTGATGTAATTATCAACTATTTCATGATAGGAGGGGGTAACCAATCTATAAACCTGAAATTATGTGATGTGTTGCTAACACCTGCTGTTGACCGAAAATTTTTGGAAGGGGTCTTTGATACATCCATACAATCATTTTCTGGCCTAGTTTTATACCTACATTCAGAATATTGAAGATAATTTGAATTTAGGAAAGCATTTTCTAGTCTCAAATGGGAATCATTGTAAATACTCTTGAGAAGAGTGTATGCTTATTTATTAACAGTAGTTCTGATATGGATCAGTAAATTTTGCCAATGTAGAGAAAAAGTATAAACATATACTAGAAAGCCTGCTGAACTGCAAAATGTTCTCGACACACAGGCAGCCTCTATTTTTTTGCTTGAAGTAAATCCTTCATATTGCTTCTGAATCTTTATTTGAAACATCTTTTTAAAAGTGATACTGCAAAAAAAAATGAGTCATCAGAACTGTAGTCAATGTCTGCATATTTGAAATTCTTTGATAGATGCAGTAGAAGTCATGTAGCTCAGAAAATAAGTAATGTATTAGATAACAGTGAGATAAAGTATTTTCAAAATGCAGTAAGTTCAAATGATAGGCAATTCTTACCATTGCTTCTTTTGAAAGAAAGGTATCGGCTAATGCTCCAAATGTAAAATAAATCACATTCCCCAAATATGGCCAGTCTGTCTGTAAGAACTTTTCAAGTAGTACTTACAGTGAAGGTTAACCAATTTATATTGATGGGTCGAGATCTGCTGCTAGATCTGTCTCTGCCACTGTGTTCCCTCCTTCTGCGGGATGTCAGTGACTTGGCTATTGAATAGTTTCCATTCAGTTTTTGATGCTGAGTTGTTTGCTGTTCTGCAAGCACTAAAATTTGTGAAGGCCAACCGTTTAGAAACACATTTATTTTGCTGAGCAACTCTCAAACTTTCATTAAATAATTACAATGATACTTTTTAGGATTTCTGCTGTAAAATATGGCATTATTTGTTAAAATTACTTCAGTTTGTACACCTGCAATGAGTCTCGGGTTCCTTGGATATTAAAGACAAGGAGATGGTAGACAGATGTGCTTCAAAATAATAAACCTGCTTCAACTGCTCTCCATTTTCAAAAATATCTCAAATCTGAAGAAGCAGTTCCTTGTACATACTTTGGTGTAACCAATTGCACACTTGAGCTGAGGTCTTTTTAGAGTAAATATACTAGATGAGCATAGGATACCAGTGTTCTCTGGAGAAACCTCAAATGCAGTGATGGCGGGTCATGCTGTGATTCAGGCCCACTGATTTCATTTTAGTTTTAGTATGAACCCTGCCACAAACTGGGATTCATGCTGTATCTGTGAGACTATCCCTCATTATTTATATTACGTAGTAGAAAGTACTATTAACAGTGATTTGTGTTTCACCTAAATCTTGAGAATATAAAAGTTGATTTTATGCATTAAAAAAAAAAGAAGACTATTTATTGGCCACTTTCTTAAAAAGTATAGGTCATTGAGCTTAAAGTTGAATTGAATAATGTTTTTAATTAAATAATAATGTTTTTATTGAAAGAGATGTTCCAACTGTGTGAATGTTATGCTCACTTTAGTTGTAGTACTATGGACTGTTTACAACTTATTATATGTATAAAGTATGCCAACCTTATAACCTATTTGTCAAGATTTCTCACAAATTCATCATGACTTGTCTGTTCTATTCTATCATATTATACGACAAACCTACATGAAGATCATCCATGTCTAGAAGTCAAGAATAAGCTCACAAGTGCAAAGTATTTCATTAGTGGAAAATGAGCAACCTTGCAAGGGATTAAGCTGCTTTTCTCAATTGGATGGAAGAATAAGAATGAAATGCAAAATGTTTACTCTCTGATCATAGTAAACCATTGAAATTTAAATTAATTTATTTTACATTGCGTTAATTTTTAACGTTGCCCATTGATTATTTTTCCCAGTATATTTGAGCATTCATCTACTTTTATGTTATGGATTTGAATAATCTCCAATTTTATCCATCTTTTCCAAATAATTTGCTGAAAATGAGCTTAAGTCTCAAAACATTCTATAAATGTTGTCAAGTTCTATCTATAGTCCTAAATGTTGAATTGTTTTGTTTAAAAGACTGATGTTTCCTGTAACTTGTTAAAATAAAAGTTTGCATTTATTTTTAGAAAGCAGCAATATCACTGAATTGAACTATTTGCTTGTGCTTAGTGTAAAACAGGATTTTATTTTGAATTTTCATTTAAAATGATTTTGTGTTAGTTTATGGAAAGTTATAGGAAACTATTAATGACATAAACCATGTTAAAAAAAAAATTTTGCAACAGGATCCTTCCAATACGCTAAGCGCTAAGAAGTAATTTTTCTTTCCAGCATTGTTACTTATGTAGGAGAATTTGATGAAACTATTTTTGCTTGAGTTATCGCAATGGATTTCAGATTTGAATTCTGTATGTGTAGTATAGCTTAGGCTTCAAAAGGTGAAGTAAAATACTAATGGTTGCTCAATTTTTTATTGTACTGAGATAAGGTCTTATAGATTGTTGAGTAAAAAGACCAAAGAATTACTGCAATTGGATGCTTTTCTGGTTCAAGTATAAAAAACACTCAAAATTAAAACTTGGGGCTTCTAATTTTCTGACATATGAACACATTTAACTTTGGTTCATTGTTTTCACTCGTTTTTTTATTTTTAGCTCTTATTATTAATTTCTGCTCTTATTTTTGCAGGATTTTTTAAATAGCAAGGTTTTGACAATGGATACCCTTGATTGGCTAAGATTTGAAGCTGATAAAGGCTTCACAAATTTCAAGAGTTGTTGCTCCTCATTTGTTGGAATGCTACCTGAGCCTGCACTTCCATTCCTCCCTGCTTTTATTTTAGGCACCTTAGTATCATCAGCGGTGTTGATATACTTGGTGCATAAGGACACAAAAAAATCATATGTTGAGTCAGTATACATTTTTCTGAAACAACTGTTTTCACCTTATGAAAGAGATGACCAGAATGAAAGACAGAAGAGCTTATGCTGTTTACTTGATAGAGTTAGTATGAGGCTGAGCAATAAAGCTATCAAATGCAGTGATAGAATTAAGCGTTCTGTTCAACATTTCCTTGAAAACTCTAGAGAAATGGACAATAGCTTCAATGAAAATGCCTGCCTCAGAATTGACCTGTTGACTGCTCATTCATTCTGGAACCAGTTCAATGCTTTTGACCGTGAGAAAAAAATATTGATGAAAAATTTTCCTAAGATAAAAGAAGAGTTTATGAAAGTCTTCAGTGAGTTTCAGCAAGGAATTTGTAAACAATGGGTAAAAGTTGAAGTTTTAAATGGACACAGCTGTTGTTATGATCTTATCAAGAAGGGAGTCATCAACACAACAAACTGCCAGGCCTGCCCTGCTACATTCCAGGTTTGTGATTAGCAGTGCGCTGTTGCGTGTTATGCCTGTGTGCAATTGTCTGATGGGGGCACCTATTGTAGGGGGCTAGTGTGCAGCAAAGCTCATACAATAGTACTGGAAATTTTTTCAACTTTGGCATGTAAAGCAGTAATTTAAAAAAAATTTGTATGACTAAATTACTGGAAGTGTAACTTTTTTCAAAATGAAATGACTCAGACTTTGTCTACTAACGTTTATTTAAAAACATTTTTGTAGCTGGTAAGGAGTGTTTATTGAAAACAGCCTTCAAATTTCTATAATGCAAGATTAGTAGGAGAACTTTCAAGTTTTTTATTGAATTTTTGGAAAAATAAATTCAATGCAAGTCTATTTTTTAAGCATAAATATAGTGTGAGCTTTGATATCCAAAAATAAAGCTTCAAAGAAATTTTTCAAGAGCTGCTCAACAGAATTCTTTCTTAGTGCTGAGAAAACCAGTGACAATGTAATGAGCCAAGCATCCAAGTGAACCGTGTCCAAGCAAATTGCCTTTCATAAACTAATATGTACTGCATTTAGAGTAGCTCATTCAGGCCTTCAGTCCCTTGATGGAGTCCTGCATGTGGAGGATAAGTCTCTATGTTGGAAACTAAGGCACAATTTGACCCTTTCTATTGGCAATGTTAGCTATGAGTATTAGTTTAATATTTAGAATTTTTATGTACATTTTCCAAAACTAATCGGTAATCTATTTTATTGATTTGAAAGTTACAAATGGTTTGTGTTCTATTCTTCTCTCTGATGAATCAATCCAGGCTAAACAGGAAAAAGGTTTACCATTATTTTTTTCTTGATCTTAGCTGCATATTCTTTCTACTTATTTTATTATTAGAAATTTGTCTCCATCTCATTTCAAGCAAGTGCACCTCATGTCCTCATACTCTTGCACAGTGAAAACTCTTTATATTAATTAATCTTACTAAAAAGGATTGTTTCTCTTGATATTAAGAACTGATTTTTTTAAATTTTCCTGATAGAAAAAGAATGTCACTAGTGCAGGGGGTATATGAAGAATTGAACATTTTGGTAAACATCAGCATGGAAGGCATTGTATATCCTATGTTAGAAATGGTAGACAAGAGCATTCTTATCAACTTGGTGTGTTGGAATCCTTCCTTAAAATACTGATAGATTTGGCCATGATTTCAGAAAGTAAAAATTTTGCATTCCATTGTCAATTGTTTTCAGCTAGAAATCGGTTTGAATTACCAACGTGCTATTTTATGGTGGCATTAATTAGGCATTTTTCCTGATTTATATATATATTAGAATAAAAAATCTGTAAAGTCTTTTTAAATATTTATTTAAGGATAATTAAAGTGTTGTTTTATTTTAATTGGCTTTTTTATTTAGAGCTTCTGTTCATACTTTTCTGAATGAAACCTTAGGCATTAGTGATAGGTTCTTACCATAAGTTTTTTATTCATGTTAATTTTTTTTTCGTGGATTACTTTGTATTGAAATTATTGTACTATAATCATATTTGCTGATCCAGATGCTGAGCGAGTGTCGTGTGATGGGTCTGAGTGGCTGCATGTTTGGCTCTGCAAGCTTCACTCTACTTTACCCTGACTCAAAAGTTGGGCCGAGTTTTGGCCTCACAAACGCCATCATCAAATGTGATGTTGGTAAGTTCTATATCCATTAAGCCTCATAAATTCACTTGTGTAGCTGCGTATCTAGGTTTCTGTTTCAAAATTATCCTTTTACTCTCAGTTATCATTTGAAGAAATGGATCTGTGCTGTACTTGCTTTCTTGTATTGACATGGGAATTTTGTATTCCTTTATTTTTCAAGATTAATTGTATGATTTCAACATGTATACTCCAATACATCTGAACACACAGCCAAGTAAATTTTAACCTATGGATACATTGCAGTATTCTGTGCATTATTTACCATTGTTCTATGTTGTGCTCCTCAGCTTCTGACCAATATACTCCTAGATCATCTGAAGACTTGTGGTCATGCATGCTATAAATGTGTAAATAGATCCTATAACTCTACTTCTATTTTCCTTTTCTTGATTATCTAATTACAACTGTGAAAATAGGTAAGCTTATATTTTGTGCTGTTGCTATTAAGAATGCAAGCAATAGAATTTCTTATAGTATAAGTGTGTATTTTATCAGATTTAGAGTAATTTTCTCTTTCAACTATACGTAAACCTGATTATTTGGATACATATGGTTAATTTCAAGTATTTTTATTTTCGTTGAAATAAGTATTCCTAATTTTTTGGAGATGCAGACAATGAAGCAATATTGGCTCATTTTCTTGTAAAAGAACAAGCTGAGCCAATCGGCTGGGTCACATTCATGTTTCATTCCTGCCACAAGGTAATACTGTAGCAGCAGCATGTAATTGTCAAGACATTGATTACCTGCATGGGAAATTGAAGAAGCATCAAAGACGGGAATAGAGATGGTCTAATTTTGCTTCACGATAAGGCACGACTCCACATTTTTAGAGCTACAGTTAGCGACGAAATTATTCGTACACCCTTCGTCTTTCAAAACTTGCTAGAAACTATTGTTGCCACAGGCATAAGATTTTCACAACGTGTGAAGCACATATTAGTGAAAATAATACGAAGTTTCTAGAACCAAATATTATTTTTGAAAGATTTAACAAGCTGAACTTCAGGAACACAAAAAGACAAAATTATTCATACAATTGAGAACATTATATTTAATTGAGAAGAAATTATTGTTACACTTGTTTTGTTGAAAAAAATTTGTGTCTAAAATGTTTTTGAAGATTCTAGATGTAAGATCATTCTAGAAAATTGTGCCAGAGCTAACGGGAAACCTGAGGAGTAGAGCTTTGTCATTCATACACTTGCGCCACGATGGGAAAAACTAAGGAACTCGGTGTGGACCTCAGAAAGAAGATTATTGACTGCCACAAAGCTGGAAATACTTGAGGCGACATATCTAAGCGTTTGAGCATCCCTAGATCTACAGTATAATCTGTTATAAAGAAGTTTGCTGAATTTGGTACTGTAGAAACGTTGCCGGGACGTGGTCACAAACAAGACTCTCGGTCAGAACTTCTCGAAAATTGTGTCGTGAGGTCAACGCTAATCCACGAGTGAAGCTAGGCGACATTGCCGAGATATTGAACGCTCAGAAAACTAGTGTGAGCAATCTCACAATTCAACTCTGTCTTAACAAGGAAGGCCTACACGGACGCCGACCTCTAAGGACTCCACTCCATGAACCATGTCATGTTGCTTCTCGCTTGAACTTTGCAAAGTCACGCTTAGATAAGGACAGAGGCTCTTGGGAGAGAGCATTATGGAGTGACAAAACCAAAATTGAGCTTTTTGGGCACAATGACATGAAGGTTTGGCGTAAGAATGGTGAAGCTTTCCTGCCAAAGAACACTTTGCCAATAGTTAAACACGGAGGTGGATCACTGAAATTTAGGGCTTGTTTTGCTGCATCGGGTACTGGAAAATTGGTTGTAATTGAAGGGAAGATGAACTCTGATGACTAGAATTCTATTTTGGATGAACACCTGAAGGTCACAACAAAACACAACAGGTCACAACCGAGATAATGGTAGATTCACCTCAATAAAGTGTAATACTACTTGCTGGATGAATAATTTTGTCTTGTTTCTGAAGTGCAGCTTGTTAAATCTTTCGAAAATAATATTTTCTTCAAAAAACGTCGTATTATTGTCACTAATATGTGCTTCACATCCTGTGAAAATCTTATGCCTGTGGCAACAGTAGTTTTGAGTGATTCTAGGAGTTTTGAAAGACGAGGGGTGTAAGAAAAATTTCGTCGCTAACTGTACAGTCAACAAGCAGTAAAGTCTAAATTATGAAATTTGTCACACGTTCTCCCAATTCTCGTGATATCTTTCCCCCCGATTATCACTTGTTCAAGCATTTCAAACTTTTTATTCATACATTTTGAAGCATTGGACAGTCTTTTGTGAAAAAAATATGCTCTGTGAAAAACATATACTTCAGAAAAATATTAGGCAATGGTCATGGGGAAGTAAGGATTATACTTTATTTAAATAAAAACTTGACAGCAGTTATTTTTCATTTTCAAATGACAACCTTATACTTGAATTTTTTGAGTATTTGATGATGACCATTTGCTGCTGATTGGGAATAAGGTATGCTTGGAGGCAATTTCTACAATACAGAATAAGATGACCTTTATTGATGCACAATAATTAAATCGATCATTGAATGCCCTAAATGATGATAGTATGGTAGTATTAAGCCTCAAATGGTAATAGTTTAATAGTATGGGACTCATGAACAAGAGTTGGTGGTGAATTAAGCAATTAATTGCTTAGAAGTGTGGTGCATTCTGGATGGCCTGAATAAATTTTAATATTAGGTACACTTGAAAGGGAGGCTTGAACTAACATTGAATCTAATGATTACCAACTGCAGCTTGGTAGTTGCATTTAGAAAGATTTAGGAAGAAATTTCTGTAGTAAGTAAGGCTGTCATGTGAACATTTTCAGCCCATCCTTTCCCTGAACTAATGTTTGGCTTTTCAGTGCTGCAATCTACCACATCTGGAGTGCTGGAAGTTTCGGGCGAGCAGCGTCAGTGGAAGGAACAAGAAATGTATTTTTACGACTCATCTCAGCCTCACACCACCTCCCTGGCGTCCAGCAAGGACATGACCGTGCTAGCCACCCCACTTGCCCTTCTTTCTTTTGACCTCTGGCACCCTGATCTCGAGACGTCGGAGCAGGAAGCTTTGTCTCTGCTTTTTGCTTCATAAGGCTGGGCTGCTCCGGTCGCATCTGACCTAATCTCTTCTCAATTTTGGTGGATGCTCATTTTTTGAAATTGCTTTACTTTTGTTTGGAAAATTTTGTTGTCTTTCAAGTTGAATATTCTGTAAGTTTTTAAAGTTTACTGAACTGAACATCAGTTTGAATTTTACTATGAACATTTGTTTGAAAAAAGTAGCTGTGTATGATATTCTGTTGAAAATTTGTTCATAATTTGAAACTTGGCCCTGTTCTTATCTTAGTTGTAATAGACCCCAGTTAATGGCATTGTATGTAAGGTTTCTGTTCATCTCATGTTATTCTTAAAGGTATTCAATCTAAATCTGAAACAAGGTGAATACTATTCATGATCTGTAAATAAACTCTGGTGAGCAAAATAAATAGTGCTGACAAGTACATTTGTATGCTCAGTGATGTTCATTGATACTCTGCGACCTGATATCCAAAAAAAGGCCAAGTATCCATCGTTCGTATTGCCTGTGTTTGGTACTGCTCTTGTAGAACTTGTTGACACTAAAGGAGAGCTCCTTCAATTCTGACTATTTTCTATTATTTCCGATTTACAGAGAACATTTTCATTGGAATGTTGTGCTTCTTTTCATACGAAGTGTGCTATATTATTATTGTCAGGGATACCAGTAACAAAAATGGGTAACTGTGTTTTTTGAAAACAAAATGCTTCGTTTACTGATGTTGAATTCGTTTCCCCAGCTATCCAGTTTTCATTGTTTGAGGCTAGTTTCCTCCAACAATGGAGGCGATTTTGGCTGCACTCGGTATTCATGAAACCATTTTGGTCTCATGTCATTCTTCGTTGTGAAGTAGTTTTAAGAATGAACGGTTGCTGTGACTACGTTATTGTTTTGAGTTGAAACAGATTGTAAAGCATATTTCTGTTGAGTTCTATTGGTACATAGATTCTTAGTGATGTCATCTAAGTTTTCCGACTGTAATGGTGCAAATGTTTCGTGCGGTGAATGTAGTTCTAAGTGCTGAAACTGATTTTGGAGTTCATTTACTTGGCTATACAAAGACCATGATATTGATCTTCAAACAAATACTGTGTCGGGATATAAGGTATGTTCAATTCGTATTTCTTGATGCTTCATTAGTCCCCATTTGTAAGTAGTGCATGTGAATTGTTCACACTCTCTCGATAGCTGGTACTCATTTGCTTCTCGCTAACTTCGTAACTTATAAATATTGCTTGAATAATTGTAATAAGTAGCTCCGTTTCTTACAGTGTGACTTCGTTGCATGTGAATCTTTGTTCTGACAAGTTGTTAGTTGAAGCAAGCAATCAAATTCAGTTTGTGCTGCTTACTACTAGGGCTGAGATGTTAGAGCTGCTGTGGCAGAGTCTTAGCGTTGCTTGAGTTTTTCCAGCAGCTCATCGTTCACGCCGCTTCAGCTAGTTGTAAGTTGGTTGATGAGTTTGGTGGGTTTACCTTTCCTATCGAGGAGAGGCAAGTGTCCTGAATGGGCATGTGTCTCAAATTCACAAGGAACTTACGAGTAGGACTCGTGCACTTCCGCTGCTTCGATACGAGTTTCTGTGGCCGACTGTTGTAGTCGTTTGCAGACCCGGGAACTTAATTTCCTTTGCAGGGGTCTGTTGCTCCACAATGATTATGGAGTTTCTCACGAAATTCAGTGATATTCGTATTGTAATATGTTTTCTCTTATGTCATTGCTTAGATGGTAAGCACATCGCGGACTGGACCTACATGTTTTTGATAGTAAAGTGTGTTTCAATTATTCTTTGTTTTCGTCCGAAACAATGCCGTTGTTTGAACGCTATCGCATCAATTTAAAATTCAAGGGTATGTTTCATTCTTACGTTATTCATAGTCTTAGAAATGGCAGGTATATAAGTTGTGTTCTACTGGTTCGTATAGAAACGTGCGTCGTGAGCGCGAATTAAAGAAGGAATTAGAGTTGAAGATTATATTACTAGAGCAATGATATTACTTAGACGGTACCGATGTTGTATTGCGAGTAGGGAAGTTTCAAACAACTGATTAAAAATACATTTTATTTTATGCAATAAATCTAGTCCTGGGGAGGGCAAAATTGTATCGCTGGCAAGAATGAAAAACTTAACGCTAATTAGTTTCCTAAGACGAGAGTTTTAATTGGCAGAGCGAGAAGAGTAAGGGACAGAGTGATCTAGTTAATAGAGTATCCAAATTCCAAAGTATTGGATGCTTGATTTAAAATTCAAAATAGCGTACATTTGTGAGGCATTTATAAAACAATTTCTAAGTGAGAGACGTAATGCTACATGAATTAGGATCTCTCCTGATACTTGTTATTGTAGTGAAAGCCTCATAGTCATAACTGTACTTTTTCGATTTGAACAGTACCAAATGTATTCCTCAAGTAAGATTAGTTAGTTCAAACCTGAAAGCTTGAATATACAGTTGACCGCGCGTGATGTGTTGTCTTAAAGTTTAATCTTTTCTTGGAAAAATTTAATGGAAATATTCGCGTTCCGCACTGTTGGATACAACTTCGAACGATGATACATGCATTGAAAGTTCAGAGCTTTCAACATTGGGAGAAGTGACGAACATGCTCATTAGCGCCCAGTTTCCAAAATTTAGAGAAAACATATTCGAGATAAAATCCCACGGCAGGGAAAAGATAAACTCGCTCGTCTGTAATTATAGACATTAAATAGACTAAGTATACTTAAATTAAAACTTTAAGAAATGATAGAGAGCACGTAGATATTTGTTCATGAGAAAGTGGTTATTCACACACACAAAACAAGAATGTAATTTATAAATTGAGGTCTGAAGTCTGGTTTGTTAAGCTCAAAGTATATTGCTAAGTTAACTGGCGTAACTGAAGCATCTGATTAGCCATTTAAATGACTAGTGTCATTGAATGAACGAAATTTTTAACCTGTCGGCAATGAACCCCTTCTTGAATGAACTTTTAATCCCTTGCTTCGACGGCAGACTCTTAGTATAGAGTCGAACTCTGTGAGTGTATGCTCCTTTATGTACACACTTTCTTCAAGGTTCTCCTTTAACACAAATCTATGACATGCATTCGTAGCGAGAAACTCCGTTAAATTCCTTTATGTCCAATTGATACCTCTAGATTTTGAGAATTCATGCTCCTACAATGAATTGTCCACTAACTGGCAATAGGAGTTCTGAACCAAAATAGCTGCTGTGACGTAAAGAACTGTCTACTGAATTTGCTACTGATAACAACAGGGCTATAGCACATAATTATTTATAAAATTCTTTCATATTTTGACTCATACTCAATTATTTGGAACTTGCAATAATTATACTTTTGTGTATATTTTTACAAATGTCGCACTAACCTGTCTTTTTCGCTTAGCTTTTAGCTTTAGGTCTTAACAGAGAGAAACTACAATGTTGTGTTGGAAGAATGTAAACATAGCTATTACACTCTTTCCATATCCTTATGTACAAAATAATAGAATTTCTATCTAAATATTTACAAACTATCTGTTTGGCACTTATTGAAGAGTTCTATTAATCTAAAGAAAACTAAGAAAAGTTGACTTCATTTGCCTGTTCTAGTTATATCCGGCTTTGCTCAGAGAGTAGTTTTTCACGAGGGCGACTGTCAGGACAAAGTGTGCACTTTCACTTTGTACGCTCTAATTACTCAACATCACCATTTACATTGTAATAGTCAATAGAGTTGTAAAATGGCTAAGGTATGGACTTGCTTTGGCACATCTGTGCAGGGCGGCAGTTGGTGAAGGCGAATGAGCCGTCGCTGCGGACCGTGCCGTGAGACATGGTGCCGTGTTGGTCGGTGGTCCTCCAGTGCCGCACTACGCCTCGAGGTGTCTCCTCTCGGCCGGACGCTCCTTCTGCCGTGCGTCTGATACTCTTCGCTTTTCTTCTTGTGACTTGTTCGAGACCAGAGGCCCTTGATTGATCGACTCGCGTCCGTCTACCTCTGGATGTTCTGGCTATCGGTGGTCGCACACTTTGGTGTTCACGAGAGCCCTGTTGAGTACCTGTGTTGCCAATTCGTCTGTTCACGACACGACCAGGTGTACCAGTACTGAAGTGGGCCAATTGCTGAGCCTTTGTGATTGTACGTCGAGGTTGGCTTGTTTTTCCGACATTGGCTTTCTCTTGATTTTTCGGTTTCGGGCTCTCTTCTTCCAAAGTTTTCCGAGCATTAATTTTTAGTTCTTTGCGGGTTTCTTTGGCCGGAACCTCTTTAGCCAAAGCCTGCAATAGCAAAGTACGCATTTCATCTCCTTTAGCGGAATCTCTGTCCGCCCTCTGGTTTGGAGAGTTAGCGTTCAACTCAGCTCGTTTGCCTTGTCTATTTCTCGTGCTGAGTATTTCTTGGACTTCCGGGGAGCTTATCAGAGAAGCCAAAAGCTCACGCACTACTTGTATATTATTCTTCTTTTTCTCTTTCGACTCAATCGCTCCTCTATTAGCATTTGGCGTAGACGATTGAGGCTGCCTACCACCTTGAGGTCGATTTGGCCTAACCTGCAGTTTTGTATCCTGTCCTGTTGACTTTGAGGCTGAACCCTCTTGTTGGAGTCTTGTTCGCAAATGCGCAGGAGTGATTGTAAGACCTGATTCTTGATGCTGTTCACCTGAGGATTGTGAAGGACGATGATTTGTTGTTGCTTTTGATAATTGTTCGCTGAGCTCAGAAATTGAATTTTTATTGTTTTTCAGAGTGATCAAATCCTGTAAGAGCTTTCCGCTGCCTTCAGCGTCTAATATTTCTCTTAGTATTTTCATTTTTTCCATGTGAATATCGTTGACTTCAACTGCACTATTTTGCACTTTCTTTGCTTTGTTGAAATTCGCGTTGGCTAAACTGTCAGCATTGAGTGAAATCCCCTGTGTTGCTTCCCGGGATATCTGCTCTTGAGTAGAAGACGCTGCCGAGGTTTGCTTATTATTTGCGCTCAAATCTGTACTTGAAACAGGTAAGCGTTGTCTAGGAATAGGCTGGTGTGTTTCTGTTTGCTTTACGCTGGGATGCAAATCGTTTTGAACATGTAAACCAAAAATAGGGCTTGAAATAACTAACGGTGGGACAGTGGAAAATTCAGAATGAACTATTTGTGGTCTAAAGGTGTTAGAAGGTACATTTGCAGGCAGTGTAGGTTGCGCATGTGAGCTTACAGTAATATCGCTGGAATGGAGCTCTCCTGGTACACGGACGTCTGTTGTCTTTTTTGTACCCTGGTTTAGGGGAGAAGCGTTGTTATTTACATTAAGTTGAGGTTTCTGGGCTATAGATTGTACGTGAACATTAGAAACTCCTGGATTTCTACTGTTGGTTATTGGCTGGACTTGTGAAGTTTTGGCTGATCCTGGGGAAGGATTTGCCTGTGGAATCCCAGAAGTGGAATGGCTGGAAATAAATTGTGTGGTGCCGCGAGCCGATCCTGAAGGAGTTCCCGATTGTCCTGTGAGAGAAATTGATGGACTCTGCAAAGGTCTCGAAGGGAAGTTATTTGCTTGGATCGTTGAAGGATTGACTTGAGCCCGAATGGGACTTCCTTGTTGGTGGCCATTTATTACCGTTGCTGCTTGAACGAACCCTTGTGGACTGTTCTGATTCAGTTGGCCATTGACGCCAGAGAACGAAACCGTACCACTTGATTGTTTGCTTTCGTGAGAAGTACTAAGATGCCCAGCATTCAAAATTATTCTCAGTGGTTGTTTCTTCGTTACGGTGTTGCCTGTTTCTGGTCTAGCTTGAATTTGCTCTGTGATTACCAACGTTTTTCCAACATTTGATGCAGATTGAGCTCCGTTACTTGTAGGTATGTTACCATGCTGAGGTATAATTTGTGTTGCACCATTTCCTGGGAGAGGCCCGATATTTGCTGAGAAATTGTTTCCGATTTGACTTGGTAATGTCTGAACACTTTCTCGGGTGTTTTCGATTTGGCTTGGCGAAGTTGGAAGGGCCCCAGGGAGATTATGTGCGTGTTGATTAGGTGTTGTTTGAACTGGCCCTGGTAAATTGTGTATAATTTGATTACCATTTGATAACACTGATGGTGTATTTTGACTAGGCACTATTTGCCCGTTCGATGGGAAGTTGGGTATGTTTTGGTTTGAGAGCACCGGACCTCTTCCTTGTACATTGCTGGCAGCGTGACTTTGTGTTGGATGCACAACCGTAGGAAATCCATTTCCGATTTGAGCTGGTCCCATGTGTCCGGCCACAGGTAGGTTGTTGGTTGTGAAATGCGTCGTCTGAACTGGACCCCTTGGAAGAAATATATTTTCCGTTTGTGGCTTGGGCTGGTTGTTAAATGCGACGGTATTTTCATTCCCACTCCCCGCGTTAAGATTTGCGTTAGCAGAGACTGTGCTTTGCATCCTTGGAAAGGTCTGAGAGTTGGAAGGAATGTTTCCACTGACTGACAAAGGATGCATTACCCGATCGCCTGGCATAGTAATTCCTGCGTTAATATTTCTAGATCCAATACTGGCAGATCCGCTATCAGTAGGAGCGTTTCCGTTTGACACTGCATCATTTGTTGTTCGGAATTGTTTTTCACTGGAAGATACAACAGCTTTGTCTGGCACCAATAGATCTGGCACTCGCTGCACTGGACGGTTCCCTGGAATCGTTTGTGCTGGTTGGTTTTCATTGAGGTGGTCTCTCGCTCCAGATATACTGCGCGGTCTACCACTAGGAAAAGAGTTGGAGATGCTGGGATCCTGCTTACGAAGATGAACAACATTATGCACTGGTATTGGTTTGCTGGACACTTCTGTTAGAGATTGAAGCGTGTCTGACGGTTCATTTTCCAAGTTTTGATTGGTTAATCGTCCTTTGTCGAAGTTCGGTCTCCTGATTGAGCCTCCTTGGATGCCGCGAACACCTCCGTCCTCCACCACTTCTGTAAGGCTGATTGGTGAGCCGAAGCCTAACCAACCGTTCTGGTGACACAGCACAAGCCCGATGATGATCGCCATCACAAACTGCACACCAGAAAAAAAAAGTTATTTTCGTTTTTCTCGAAATTGAATGCGAGGAGGTTGTGATGAGAGACTACGGCAGCTTTCATTTGCATTATAATTTTCAAGAAAAGTGTTAGTCACTATCGCAGAAGTAATGTTAATGAGAATAAAATTGGGGAGATTAGCGACTGAATTTAGGTGTAAAAGAATAGAAGTAGTAGAAATTTGATTCAGGTCGAAAATAACGAGACAATGGAGGAGTGAGAATTCTAGAGGAATGAATGTCCGAGTCATCATATGAAAAAAATGAATTTACTTACATATTTTCAATATCTCTTCTAGGGGCAGAATTGAAACGTAATATAATGTAGGAAAGTAAGACCAGCCGTTATTAACGAGAATGTTAATCAAATTCGAATTATCGAACCTGTTTAAGGGATTGGAATCGGCATCAAAGCAACGAAATTTAAAGTTGAATTCGTTACCTAAAACGGTTCTTCCAGCCGACGAATACGGGGGCAGCTTTTAGCGAAGAGTGACATGCAGTAGCTCTATGCAAGTGTTACTCGGTGTCAGAATATGTTTCTAAATAAACGTGAAAATACTTTTGAAGAATATTTAAATTATTTACTAATTTCCAATGAACTTCGTTTTGATCCCGGTAAATGTACCCTACTGGGCAATATTCAAAGTTAAAAATGAAGACTAACTCTGCTAATAATTTTTTTTGGATTTTGTGTGTTATGTTCAGATTTCAGCTTCTCAATTTAATTTTCAGATCTGTTGCGCAAGTATACCTTCGGATTTAGAAAATGCAATGACAATATCCGCTTACGTGGCTGAAAGATTATGGATGTTCAAAAAATTGTAAAGGTGAGAGAAATTCATCAGTTAACTAAACCTCGTCTTTGTTTTTAATTAAGTCAAAACCATAGGTATGCTTAAATAGCAAAATATTTAGCCAACCATGAAAATTCAACAAATACGTATTGGAATCGTATCGGGTGGGAATCGGGGCGTTTGAATAGAAACGGATTCGTTAAGTAATTTTGCACTAGCCCATTACCGCCAGTCGTAGAGAACTGTAAAATGAGCGTTGTTGATGGGCTGTGTGATAAAGCATTTGCGTGAGTGCAACTGTTAACGTTACACCAAGTAAAAGGGTGCGTTCACCAGGTGAGGATTTTGGAACCAAGAAATCGCAAATAAGGTTAGATTGTGTGATAAAGTTTGAATGTCAGAGCGCAAAAGGGAGCCATAGCTGTTTATCAGGCACGATAATGGGTTGAAACAGGGTCAGCGTGAAACATTTCTAAACCTAGATGCTGCTCCGTACATGGCATACTGAGGTGCAGGTTAGTATTACAAAGGTCAACAATCGTTTGCGTTCAGCCATATCGATCTCTTATAAACCAATTGAAATTTAATTGAAGTGCTTCCATGTGAGAACAAAATTCAGCGATCGAGTAGACACGGCAATAGGTAGAACACGCAGCTCACGCTTCGTGAAGAGACTCGAATGAAAACAAATAGAATTGTTTGACAGGTTGGCTGTACGTAAGACACTTTAAGAGAACCACGCGGAAAGAAACGGATCAAACAGCCCTGCAGTTAACTCTTGCAACAATTCTAATTCGTTCTAGTGAGAGTTGCAGAGGTACATCAGAAGTGCGCCATTCCTCTGAGCTTTTGAACGAGTTTGATGACTCCGCTGAATTTAGTTCTCTGCATCAATATAGTGTACATGTAAAGATAAGAATGTTACTAACAATATATCATATTTGCACTTGGTTTTCATCCGTGTATAGATCTAAAAGACGTACAAATTTAACCCACAGGAGTGTGTGTTTTTTTGGAATCATGTAATCGGTACCTTCTGTGCATATTTTTTATGCGTGAATATATCATTCCCATTCATAGTTTTGAATTCTTTGTTTAACCACCGCAGTCCATTCGCTGTCATGAATGTGTGAATCATTAGCGCAGTCATCTTGAACACGCAAGAGAGTCACGTTCCATTAATTTTCATCCAAGTTCTTTTCGTCGTAAATCTAAAATTTTCCTTCTTTGAAAACTTAGGTATAAGAAATGTATGCTCACCAAAAGTGTGTAACATCCAATGAGAAGAACTGTTTGCAAGTTGAATCTGTGTTTCCTCGTGTCCTCTTTGAAAGGGAGCCTATTGACCTGGAGGTAGTAGTCCTGTGCTCTGTCTTGCGAGGAGGGCACAACAGTGGCTTGCTGCAGGCTGAGGTGACTGCCGCCGTGAGAGTGCAGGGGCATGAATGAACTGCCGAGCGGATCGGGCAGCGGTTTCTGCAACGTTGTCGTCTGGTGCAGGGAGTGGTGACTTCTGTTGTCAGCGGCGTGCCTAGGGTTGGTCAGCTCGAGAGACCTGACGCTGACGCGGTCCCCTCCAATGAAGCGGTGGCCGCCGTCAGGCAGCACTGACACCTGCTCGGGGTAGAGGTTCAAGGTGTTGCTTCTGCTAGCCGGCAGTGAGTGCGAGTTGTGCTCTGAAAGACGGGCCAGTGCACTGGGCACTCGACCCGACCTGCTGTGTCGGCGCTCCCTGTCGTGATGATGATGATGGTGATGGTGGTCTCGGTGGTGATGGTGGTAGTCTCTATCCATGGACCCAGCTCGAGAGTGACGCCGAGGGCGAGGTGGCGGTGAGGAGTCTCGCAAAGTAGAGGTCCTCAACAAAGTTGAGGGATGATTGTGGTCATGGATGTGACACAAGTGGCATTCGTCTCTGGTCGCCGGCATTGTGCCGTAAATCCCACTGTGTATCATGCAGCCAAAATGTTCTAAAATTTTACAATCTCTCCAAAAATTATATTTTGTCACTTAGGAGTCCCTCATCCATGTTACAGCGTTCTAGAGATAAAATATCGATGGCCTAATAGCTATCGTTTCGACTATTTCCAGCGGAATCAACTGTTTCTTCACAACCTTGTCAGTCGTAACAAAACGGTGAACGTGATGTCCTTCGTTACGTTTCTTCGAAGAGAAATGTACTTCAGCTTGTAGCGTAGATGCAGAGTGCCGTCACATTCTGAAAATACAGAAAATTTGGTCAAAACATTTCATAATATATAGAGCACATGTTAAAAAAAGAAAGATAGTAATAGCCGTAGTTTATTTAGAGTAAGAAACAACCATTATAATACTATGTGTACATACATGCACTAAACGCCCAGCAAAATTTGGTCACCGCTTTTCAATTCATTTTGATAGAAATGCATCGAACCTGGTAACAAAGTTGGTCTGATTGGTGTGTAAATTTTGAACTGAAAAAACATTTTTTAAACCGTAATTGTTGAGATGTAACAAGATTTCGTAAAAACCATAGCGAAATAACCTACATTACCTGCTTTGTAAATTCAGATTCAGTCTTTTAACATTGTTCATGCATAGCGTCGAAGAGACGAGAAATATTTCATGCACTGAAGCAACGGACTCGTTGGAAAAAGAGGATTTATCCCAATGAAATTGATGAATGTCAAATATATCTGTTTTTCAAAAACTTTATAATTGACGCTATGAAGATAATGACGATCACCTTCGGTAAGTCATGCCGGTATCCAAACCAAACACTCGGATCGAGTGCATTGTGGCGGTTCTTTTCTAAAGGGAAGAAACCTCGAGCTTCTTACAGACTGACCTAATGCTCTCAGCCATTTCACGCTAGGCCGCAGTGACCACTTCCATCAATTCCATTATCTCAACGATGTCTGAAAGTGACAGTGAACTCCTTTAATCACAGGTAAATCAAATTATTTACAGTTACAGTACTCGCAATAGTTGCGTCAGCTGTTTGGTGTTTGAATTCAATTCTTATTTTAAGTATAGCATTTATTATCTGCGTGTATCAGCTGCAATGAATCCTCTCAGAGGAAAACTACTATTGTATCAGTGAGAATAAGCGCTCCTAAGAAGAAAATGTGAGGTCCTGAGCGGATGATTAAGGAGGCCTTCCTTTTCTTGAAATGGAAAAATTTTTCGATATACAGCGGACCATCTTTTTCCTATTCCCTACTGTCATTTTCCAGCACTTGCTACTTCTTATAACTTTTGCCTTGTTTCATAAAAAAAATTTCAGTCTTGCTGTTACTGCGCGAGAAGATCCGGTGTGGAAACACACTTGTATGTAGATTTCCCGTTCACTCAATTCCAAGCTAAATGGTGCCTTCCTCTATCTTCTCTTGGAAACTCATTTTATAGGTTAGAAAGGTTTGAATTAACTTATAATTTAATTGCAATGAACCCTTGAAATTTAGAACCGACAGGAGTAAAAAGCATGTAATTCTAGATGTTGTTCAAGACACATACTTCAGGAGATTTGAGATCCATCCACTATCAGGTTGGGAACACTACTGTTTTTTGTCATGACAGCCCACATTACTGAGTGATTTTTTAGTTTAATATCCAGTACCTGAAAATATGTGATGTTTCAAGATCAGTTCTAACTATTTACCATGATTTACTAGCCCCTGTGCAGTATTCGCATTTTAGCATCATTATTGTATTAGTTTTAAACTCCCTGGCTACAACAAAAGCGATTACAAGATCTGAAATTGAGCACGAAAGATAGAAGCCCCAAAAGTCTATCTATAGCTGAGGTTCTTATTTTGACACAAAGCATGTAGATTGCAAGAGAAAACTAACATTTATGCTTTCACCAGCGTTGAATAAAGTTGTTCTCGACCATCAACTTCACAAAATCTCAATAAGTGCGTAATTGCATCTCATGAATCAGAAATCCAACGAGAAAAACGCATAATCTAAATATGTAATTTTCTTCTGGAAATTGGGAACGGTGTGTAAAAATAACGTTCAGTGAGCCATTTTCGAAAGTATTGCATTTGAATACTGTAGTACAGAATTTACTACACAAGAAAAATCAAATTTAATTTTTAATTCAATGTTGAAGAGTGACGTTAAACTTGTCTCATATAATAAGGCTAATGTTTGATATTGCGAATAAAACACATTGAACACATAGTTTCAAGTCTGGCTTGCATTCATGGCGTGAAATTTCATTTTCAAATTTAACAATTCTCACCACCCCTCAGGGGGATACAATTATTGTATCTATGGGAACTAGCGCTCCCAGGGGGCAAACGTGAGGACCCGAGCTAACGGTTAACGCAACGAAACGCAACGAAACAACGAAAATCAACGAAAATCAACGAAAATCAACGAAAGTCAACGAAAGTTAACGAAAGTCAACGAAAGTCAACGAAAGCCAGCGAAAGCCAACGAAAGCCAACGAAAGCCAACGAAAGTCAACGAAAGTCAACGAAAGCCTACGAAAGCCAACGAAACGCTGCCAAAAAGATAAACTGTTAATTAACTTTGGCCTGAAGGCCAAAGCGACAGCTAAATAGTTTCTGACCGAAGCTGTCGTTAAATGAGTTATTATTATTATTATCACCAGCTCTGGAAAATTTCACTTAGTCAATTTTTTCACTCTCAAATATGAAATTCATTAAATTTAGAATTCAACACGCTGAAAATTTCAAACAATCCAATTTTACAGCGACTCAAACTAAATTGGTAGCTCAGAAAATACGATCTTGGCAGCATTGACACTTCCATCATCATGAGTTGCGCGTCTCCCTAGTCGGAAAGGAAAATTGCCGTGTAGGTAGATACCGAAAATTTTCTTATGTTTGTAAAATTGACGACCGAAGCATTTGTACTACAATTTTGCAATGAGAAATAAAAACTAAAATGATATATAGATAATGTTCCAACTTTAAAAGACCTATACTGCCGAGGAGTACAATCGTCTGCAAAGCCCGCTAGTTTTGTTACCTAGTGAACACACATGGGACATATAATCTGCGGAAGTTAGCTCATTTATGTTGCTGTAAACCCAATAAACACAAATTTCAACCATGCAATAGTGACTCCTACGAGAAGATGTTTCATTCACATCGAATTAATTCGTAATCATTTTGTACATAGGGGTTTTGAATGCCTTACAATTGATGCAATTATGGTTTTCTCAGTCGAACCTATCTCAATTTCATACACCTTAGCCAATTGGAGAATTAGGCTGAATTTCGCTTTTCCCAGCGAAAAGAAGCACTAGGATTACATTGCAGGGTATCGGGTACTCGGAACATTTCTCCCGATCGAGCAGGCGCTGTAGACCCCACAGGCCTCGGGAACCACCAAATACTCCGTGGCTCGGGGTAATAAAAACACGCACAAAATAAAGAATCGTGATGCCACATTCTACTGTTTTACAAACTTATGAATTGGCATTTTATTGTCTTATTAGATTAATTTATCACGTAACCCTTCAATTTCACACAATCTAACAAGTTCTATACAGTGTTTTTAGAGTCGTGGTCTCAGTATCCAGTCATTGAAAAGACCTACCACTTATTTTTTACACGAAGAAAAACGATGTGCGATTTGACTCTTTAGTATGGCAAGTGTGTCAGAAAACGAAATAGAATTTTTAATTCCTTAAGTTCATTAAAAACTTTTAAATTTTTAAATTTAAAAATAAAAACTCATCAAATCATACAATAAAACTCAGAATGCAGACAAGCCAGCATCCACGGCCAAAATAAGCACCAATCACTGCCGAAATTAATTACTGAGATAAAATTACCGATTCATCGGTTTTCAAAATTGTCTTGAGTGCTTATGACTTTCAAAGGAAGCTTGTGAAAAGCGATAGTCAAATATCTCAATTTCGAGAGAAAAATGCGAAGAAACGTCCACCAAGATGAAAGGAACTACTTTCTCCCTAGAGAAATTGTAGTTTCCTGATAAAAGCGTTTTTATTGAATCTACATGGTTCACCCACACGAGCTGGAGAGTGAGCGGAATAGTATAGAAAAAATATTCCAAATTGTCAATCATGAAAAATTTTGGACTAAAGTACTCGGAAAGCGCACGTCTACTTTGTGAATTCAGCGATGACATTGCTTCGTGAATTCAGCAATGAAATTGCTCCTGCAGATGCAATTTGAATGTAACTCAGAAAACTTTGCTAAAAACGACATTGTTTCAAACAAACATCGATTTATTTTGAAGGTGAGTAGGCTACGACACTTCAGATAATTAAATAGAGCCTAGGGTTTTGGTTCATTCTTTGCATGATTCTAATATTGTACTCCAATACTTAGAGACCTAATTGAAACAATTCGGATCCAAAAATTAACGTTCTATAGAATGTAAAGCTTTCAACTTGCGCTAAGTACTTCTCATAGTACTCTTTGTCTGGAACGTAACATTTTAACGGTATAAAAGAACAAGATTGTGACGGTGTGATCAATACGAGAAGAAGTACAGTACATGTTTGCATCTGAATGAATCTGCAATTGTAGTGATATTCCTACAACATTACACATTGAAAGCCAAAATTTCCTTTCGAATCAAATTCGGTGAACAACATAAGTTTCTTGTACACGTCACAGTTGATAATCGAGGTTTGGATGAATGCTATTGATACCGTTGCAGTACTATAAATAAAATAGCAAGGATTGTCACATTTAAAATATAAATTATTTCTTAACGAGTATAATATGTCAGAACTACAAAAAATGTACACGAAAGATGAACGTTTCGACCACAAAGGTCATCTTCAGCATCTGAGGAAACGCTAAGTCCCAGTCATTTTCATACAGTAAAAAATTTACAAATACTCGTACATGGTTAACTTTTGTGATTACTGACAGTAAATTTGCAAGGGGAAGGAAGATTGAGCATCATTCTTGTACCCATAAAACGTCAGTATTAATAAAAATTTACCCTCTTGGTTCCATTATACGCCAATATTTTGAAACCGGTTTGTCTTTTATGATAAAAAGAGACTCTAAAATTCTCTTTTTATCATGAAAGACAAACAGGTTTTAAATGATTCTCAATCTTCCTTCCTCTTGCAAATTTCCTGTAATCACAAATATTAACCATATATATGTATATTTTTTTTAGCTCTATGAAAAAACTGTTCCCTCAGATGCTGAAGATGACCCTTGTGGTCGAAACGTTCATCTTCCGTGTATATTTTTAGTTGTTCTGACATATTAAACTCGCTAAGAAATAATGTCTATTTTAAAAGTGACTATCCTAGCTATTTTATTTATGGTTAGACTTTGCAAAAAGCAAAATAATGACGTAAATCATTATCCGTTGCAGTAAAGCCGTAGAAGTAAAAATGAATTTCGACTTCTGAAGCATCGACAATAAATGAATAGTACGAGTCATTAATTCAGTGACTGTAGCTTCTGACGCAAGGACATAGTTATCAAAATTGTTCTCTAATTCTACAAAGGAAATTTTAATAGTAAAATTTGAGAAAATCAATAATTAATCCCTGAATTGATAAAGTCATACGTGATGGATGGTTACAGCACAACGTCGTTGTGCGCCTTTCGAATGGGATAAATCAATTCGTGATAAAACAATCTTAAAATGAAGCATTTATTATTTTTCTGAATCATTAGTTTGGTGAATACAAGAAACTAGTAAACTTCAGAAGTAATAACATGAGTGCCCTTAGGATCATCGGAACGACATCAGCATGACATGATTATGTGCCTACAAGCATCTTCAGTGAAGAATTCAATTCATTGTCGGTACAACCTTACATTAAAATTATTCATGCTGGGAAAAATCGGTAGCCACGATAAAATGAGAAGGTCCGTGCCTCGCTCCTCTCACATTTTTTAAAACTGCAAACACTGAAATTCACTTGCGCTGTTAAAGAGGATTTAATTTTGCTATTCTTACCGATGAAAAGTGAGATCAAAAGGACTGGAGGAGATACTGTAACAGAAAAAATAAAAAGCCTAAGCTTCTTCTTCTTGACTTGATAACTCGACATGCGCCAGAGCAAGGTTAATGCGTTCGCTTTCTCTCTAGTCAGAGTTTGAAATTTTTGCGCTTGATTGCAGCTGATCGTTTGCTTCAAGCAAACGAATGGGATCTCTTGACCGAGTTGGTGTCTGTTGACAGAGACAGACCGAGGAGACTAAGCCCCAGTACATCTCCGTCAAACGACTTCAAATTCCCAGTTGAGATTTTGTTTTAAATGACTCGCACTTTTTGGCCTGCAAGTTTTAATACTATCGAGATGAAGACCTAGAATAATCGATGGCATTTTGCGACCTCAAACAGATCACATGTGCAATTAAACTCGTTGAATAGCTGCGCTGGATAATAGACCGCTCCATGACTGCCTAATGTCTACGAAATATTTTAAGCATGCTGCTCGAGATCGCTACTGTGCAGGTCATCAACTCGTGTGGGATTAAAATGTACAGCTGAAGATTAAAGCAATCAAACTGAGCCGAACTTTCATTCTCTTTTCAGCAATCTGAATTCGATATTAAATAGTCAAAATTACCGAAACGTTAAGAACTCTTTGATACAGAAATTGCAGTGAAATTTACTTTAATTACTTAATACTGGGAGAGTTCGTATAAATTAACATTTTCTTAAGTTTCATTATACAAGCGGTCTTATATTGAGATGAAAATAAAGCCATCCACCGAAATACAAAGCTTAAGATCGCCGAATCTTAAGAATGCCTAGTACTTACGAATGAACAGAAAAGCACAGGGTATCTTAATAAGTGAATAAATAAAGAGAAAAATGAATGAATAAATAAATAAATTCATAAATGAATAAAAATTTCAAAAGTACTGGAAACTCATGTGCTTGAAGTTCCAGAAAACCCCTTAAGTTTGATTCGTAACTCTAGGTGGAAAGTCAATGATGTTTACTTTTCTGACGCTTGTCATGTAATTTTGCTTGGGAGCCAGAGCCGCCTTCGAAGCAATGCTCCGTCCGGCACGTACCAGCCAGGAAATAACCTTGTATACCTATTGAGGTGAAAGTTAGAAGACCGGAATACGGTCTCCTGGCCAGAATGACTAGAAGATTCCTTCTGCCGCGCTCCGCATTACGGCTCCGCAGCGCTGCCGGCATCATTTTGATCAGAGCACGACAAACCTGCTATGCTCTCACGGCCGTTTCGAGGCTTTCACTCTTGCACATGATCATCGAACTTCATTCAGATGGTGGTGCGAGATGCCACAAAAACAAAAGCGATGTAAACTTGGGTAAGCAAGATGCTGAAGGACTGATATGTGAGGCCTAATCTCCCCTCGTATTGAGAAGAGAGTCATTTTAGAACACAAAACAAGTAGATATGGTTAATAATATAACTAAATCTGTATCAAAGTTTATCCAGATTCTTCAGAGAGAATAAAAAGTTCGCTTAACACTTTGACTGCGGCAAGTAAAATTTAAGTTTAGTATTCAACTTGAATATAAAATCAATTGGAGTAAGAAATGTTGATAATAACAAGCATTAACTGGATCTTGCCTTTATTTAGTGTTGATTAAGTATTTACGAACGTTGAGTTTGTAGCTACTCGTCCGTCAGCAGCATTGTGAAAAAACCCTCCGTGGCCACCGGTGGCTCACGTCGTAGTCAAAGTGTTAAGTTCAAAACGTTTTTTCTCTTAATGTAGTATATATGAAATACTTCAAATAAGAGAAGTTTTTATCAAACGATACTCTTCAGAATATCAATCGTTCGAGGTTTTACATTTGCGGAATTTATTTATTCAAGTTTTGATGACCACCTAATGTGAACTATTTTACGTCTCATAAATCACCCTTTTTTCCAGACAAAGCTTAGTTAACAGAAATATATAACATGATAAACGAGTTTTACCCAAACACTAACGCGAAACTGAAATTAGATTACATTTGAAAAATAGGAATTCACATGCCAACTTGCTGTGTGCTAAACCAAAAGATACGACAAGAAAATATTAAGAAAACAGTGAAAGAAAGTTTCACAATAGAACCTTTAATATAGAGAACGGGGTGAGTTATAATTCATTTTATAGCGGAAAGACTTCTCTGTACGTCATGCTGAACCTGACCGATTTTTTCAACTACCTAACCTATTCACCTCGGTACTTCCTGTGGAGAATCTCTACGCTGGTAATTGCAAGATAATCAACTCGATTTCGAATAGCATATTTTCCCTCTCTAATTTGTTATGATGAGATGGCGCTCCCGTGCTGCGTTCGTCTGCACGAGAGCGGACTTCCCGACCCTCATGGATGTTCCTTGCTAGCAGGAATACGCGTAGTTAGCCAAGCCTTCCGCAGCAGGTTGTCGAGAGTAGACCTGAATATCTGGCGTTTCCTACGGTAATTGATTCATGTTTTGTAGTGTCGAAGCTATTTTCGTACCCTTTTGTGAACTAAAGTAGGTTGCACCCGAAATGCGTATCAGATGAATGCTGTACATAGGCATGAAGAGCAATTTTCCAAACATAAAAAATTGACTTTCATGATGATGGAAACTTATCATTTTTTAATATTTATTTTCTATCTTTTTTAGTACTTTTTATAGTATTTTAAAACATGAATACATTGACAGCTGATAAGGGCTCTGAATCGACGCATATACTTGTCTGCGAGTACTTTTGCATTCTTTATTATGGAAAAAGTTCATTCGTCGCATTCTGAGAGAGACAAAATAGGTGAAGTCGAGCTAGCTCGCCCTTGCTTAGCGTGGGGTTAATAAGTGCTGCAAAAAGTACGGTATTTCTCTGTGCCGTACATTTAGCTGAGTCACTCACTAAAATATTCTATATTAACATTTACGTGATGAGAAATAATGCAATATTTTCAGACTTATGCTTTAAATACCGAATTTGAAATTACAACACGGAAAATCATGGTGCGATGTTACGTTTATCATACGTTTCAGGGCATTTCCTTCAACTCGATGTTGTTGACAAAAAAACAGGAACCTAATTTGAATTTCGGAAGCTCCAGGTTAGCCATTTATTTTCTGCTAGAGTATTAAGTACTAATGAGAGTGAGCTCTTGAGAGAAAATTTCGTAGAATCTCAGTGATTAGAAAATCATTTTTTTCCCGTATACGTATTTTCAACACAACATATAGGATCACTAGTCCTATAACAAAAATATCCTAAAAATAATAAACATAAATCGAATGTAATATTCAACGTCGAACTGTAGCTAGCATCATGTGAACATGACTCAAATTATGCTAAAAATGGTCAACAGATGTTCAAAAAATCATTCTGAAAGCCGACTCGTAAAATTTAGCAACAATGTTGTGAGTTAGAGAGCGTCTGTAGTCGCTGCACCATCTTTAATTAAACAACATGTTATCTGGTAGGAAAATTGTTGCAAGTGAAGACCTAGGTAAATCTATTAAAAGAGAGACTCGGTCAGGGACAAGAAAGTGGCCACCACAAGTGATGTACCATGTTGACGTTCGTGCCTACCGCGGAGTGAGCCTCCATGGCGCCACACCCATGAAGATCATTGACTTGTACATGATAGCTTTAACCTTACTGTTAGAGGAGAAAATTGTAGCTCAGCAAAAGAGTACTGTAATGTAAAAGAATTTCCCCGAAGAGACTTGGAGTGTTGAGCTCTCATGACTAAAATTCGACGACGGAATACTCATTTGGCATACAGCACCTCCTACAATTAAATACTTTGATTACGTCCATGATATCGTACGAGTAGTCGTAAGAAATCAAAACGTTAATAAAAAGTTTGTTGCCCTCACGAACTGAGTTGAATTTGACACAGACTTTTGGCCTGGTATTAGTTTATATTTGAATGGAAACCTAACTAGGTTGCCTTTTATACCGAGAAGCAAAGCTTCAACTACCAGAATGTGCTGGTATTCCGTGAAAACATCCACTATCAAATCACTAAAAATTAGCAATACTCCTTTGTAATTACTTCAAATCGTCCGTTGCAGTTGCGTTTGCAAATTGCGGGACCATTGAACGCAGCAATGCTACATAAATAATTTCGTAAAATGAAAGAATGTCCTTTTTGAATGTCACGAAGACGATCACTTTTTTGCGAGAGACACAATACACGCAGTATTTTTCCGCGGAGTTGAGTTCTTGTGGGAAATTGTCATTTTGCAGTACGCTTTATTTTTATTTATATAACGCCACAGGTTTCCCATCTCTTATACGGCAACAGGAAACACATTTTGCACGTGAATTCGCGTGAAAACTTTATCTTCAAAGTATCGGTTAATGATAGGTTATGATATCATTTTCCCAACTGTATCAGTTATAATTGACATAGTTACGGAAATGATATGTCATTGACACATCAAATGAACGTTATTACATGAAGGCATAACATGCAGTCGATTATTAAGACTGTAGGTACAAACTAGCATGGAAAATTTTTAAATCAACTTGTCGTAACTAAACTTTTAATGCAACACTTCACCAAAGTTTGCAACTTAGCCAAGATAAACAATGTTTTCGGAATTGTAAAAAAGCGGGAATTTCAGGATTACTTAGCATTAGTGAACAACCACACGGACATTTGGATTATTGCTGTTTCGTCAAATCATCATTGAAAAACTGATGCGATGACAGGACGCGGTACTCGAGCTCTGGACCAGAGGCGGAGCAACAGCTGTCCCATACTTGCGCCCCACTTTCTCGGTAACCTATTCATAGAAAAATTTCTCCCATCTAGTGGCACTAAAATTCTGATGAAGAAATAGAGTAGTAAGAAAAACTCACACTATGGTAGTCATGAAAGGAAATTCGAATTATTTTTGGATATAACAATCAGCCACGGTCTTCACATCTCCCATTTCGAATTTTGTACTGACAGCAACGCACATGACCATCAATAGCTCTCACTCATACCAGCGTGCAAGTGAATGCCCAATTAATTGCATGTGTCCATGAACCAGCGCTGCAACAAGAATCTGGTTTCTGTACCAGCAGGATATCGTACCAGCAGGCTATCGTTCAGTTGCGTGCAAAAATTTGTGTTACATGGCTAAATTTGTTTCTAGGCCGTCCTGATCCGTTGCTCAGAACCCGCCCATCGCTGCCTTGCCCTTCTCACTAAGGCGCAGTAAATCGTTCTTAGCACTGCATGCAGGTTGCCGTCGGATTATGATTATTACATGCCTGTTATTAACTGACCTCTGTTAAGCCACTTCGTCTCGAGTTGAATTATTTTTGTTAGAAACTTTCACATACTTCACGGAGGGAATTTACGAAGAGTACTTTTTACTGAATTATGTTTACAGAAAAATTACATTTATACCTCAGTTCAAATAGCACTACAGAAATAAGCAGAAGATTTTTGCCACATTTGCTCACCCAATAGATTATTTGATTTCAAACATGCAAAAACAAAGCTCTGCTGAGCTCTCTCACAAACCTATGAGTTCTCTTGTATTCAAATTGGCTTAGATAGTGAAATGACCTGATAGACTCACTTATTTTAATGGGGCAGAAAGACGCCACGAAACATTGAGACACAATCAACCCATTTGAGGGTCAGCTGAGAAGAAAAACATTTTTCTTCGAGGGCTTAAGCGGTCAAGTGCTGAACGCAATTGCCGTTGACGGAGCACGAAACCACAGAGCAAAACATATTGAGAGTTCAGCTCCTACAGCACTCGCCCTGCTACTTTTTGTTTGATTGTTCCTTGCGTAAGAGCCAGGTCAACAGGAGATTCTCGAACCTCAGAAGACTCGGTAAGATGTGCAATTACTTAAGTAAAGCAATTTATACAACTCAGTAAACTAACCTTGAGAACATACATTTGAAAAATTTGGTTAAATAATTCTCTTAAATACGCACTCAAGCAGGAGAAATTATTTGAAAATGAGTTGGAAATACTGTATTATCAGTATAGAAAAAGTCACAGTTTTCCATTACGCTCAAGGAGCAAACGCGTCACTGTTCATCATTGCCTCGACATGTCGCTAACTAGCCACTCGTGCCGGACATGTGCTAGCCTGGGCACGGCGAACGGCCGCGTCTCCTCCGAGCTCACCTCGACGAGCTCAAAGCTGGATATCCACGCCACGCCCGCACTTCACTTGACGACCTGTCGAGGTCGACCACTTTTGGTTAACAGTATTTAAATTAAAAACATTCACATTCTTTGTGCACGAGTTACTTGCTGCCCTTGTGGTTGAAGGATGATCCTCCTGAGGTGGCGTTTAATAAACCTTTGTAAAAAATTACCAATCACATGGCAGTACTTCTGAGACAGGTAGGTAACTATGATAAGCAAATTTTTTCCAAGGAAATAGGTCATACTTTTGCACGCAAGGTGTGTGCAAATTACTCTTCTTCAACCCGAATTTAGCAAACTTAATTTCTGTGAACGATGGCCAGTTGAGAAATCTATTACCCACAAGCAAGTACGGAGTACAGGCACGGCACAAGAATAAACTAAAATAACAGTTAACTACATCAGCATTATAGACCAGCTCCTGCAGTTGTGAAATATTCACTATAGATTTATGTAGATGACAGAAAGTGCAACGAATGAATATGTTTAGGATGATGTAAACAAAATAGAAAGCACAAAAAAAATGGTCACAAGTCATTCCAAATGAAACATTTTAAGTTTCATCTATACCATCAGAGAAACATGCAAAAATCGAATATACAGGGTGATTTTTAAACATAGCTCCTAAAAGAATCTTTGAAAACTCCCAAATTAACGGATTTAAAAAACAAAGCAGCTATGCAATTCTGAGAAATACTAGTTTTATATTGATAACTTTTTGAGTACAATATTCTTCATGTGCTGAGGGTAGACCAGAATCGGCATGATTACGCGAGCTGTTCGTTACGGCGCTGGCGAGATCTGGTCCAATTGACTGGATTTCTACCTCGATGAATGCCTTGGGTGGGTGTACATTTGTAGACTTTCACGGTAAACTCTTCCATTTAGGTAGCTCCAATGGAAAACACCAGCTCGAAGCATTCATCGAGGTATAAATCCGCGGAATAAGACCAGATCTAACCAGCACTGTAAAAGACAGCCTGCATAATCGCGCTGATTCTTGTCAGCGCTCGCGTATAATACTGAGCACACGTATAATATTGAGTTCAAAACGTAATAAAAATTGTACTTCTTAGCATTTTATGAGTGCTATGTTTTTTAAATTCATTCGATATTTTGAAGGTTCTTAAAAATTCTATTAGGACCCGTATGTAAAAATCCCGCTGTATTTATGCCGCCCAATGCCAAAGCAAGATAAAACGTTGCAAAAACATTCTGAAGTATGCAAATGAAAAATACACCATAACAATCATCAGTGAAGTTGAAACTCATGTAATCCTCAAATGATGACTTGGCTTTAAGGATGAATAAGGTTTTAAATTCATAAATCTGAAGCACTAAACTACAATCTAAAAGCAATGAATTGTCTAAAATTGGAACGGAATCTACACACTCGTTTGTGTGATGGAGCACGTTCATGAGCACCGAAGTGTAGAGGGTGCAGAGGAGAACGTAAACTCATTTTCCACGTTCAGTCACTGTATCAGTTTAAGTATAAATGTTCATACCAACGTGTTCTGACGTACATAACATACAACTGTATTAAAAAATTATCGGTGAAACTAGATAAAAAGATTCGCTTATTACTACATCTAAAAAAAATTGTAGCAAGCTTTGTAGCAGATAACTCTGTTAAATGTCCGAACAATTTGAACAAACAAACATCGGTATCTAAGGATGCATTATTTCCAATTCAGGCCTGATACATTTCATCTTCAACATTGGTTTTTCAAATGACTTATAACTAACACCAGGACGCCATTATCGACGCTTTCCCCGGTCAAGACCGCACCCATTTCAGACACCTGGGTAGAGTGAGGTATTGCACTTTGACTTTTTCCCCTATACCCAATGGAGAAAACCGACGCCCACCGCCAGGATTCGAACGCTCGATGCCTTCACGGAAGGGGAGGTCCTTTAACCACACGACTATAACGGCATAACTTCCATACCCTGAATTCAATTCACTAATCAACAATTTTGCTATCGGTGCTTTTCTGGATCGTAAAGATACGTTTCTTTTCTCCGCTTAATATATCTCTCTCTTTCTTTCTCTTGCCGTTAAATACAGCTCGAGAAGATGTGAAGCACCATAACGTCGCCACGACTTCATAAGTTATTGAGGTGATCGTGATACGCAGGTCATCTTTGGGAGCAGACCTTCATTTAGCTTGCAGTTCATGTCTAGCTGTTCAGGCAATTGCTCGATCTTCCGATACATTACCCGATTCAAGCTCATTGTGTGAATCGGTGAATACTCATCGAGTGTGTTACGTTTCATCAGTTTGTTGCATTTCATTTTGAAATTAACCTCGCTGGACAATCGCTACCTCGATATTCCTAGTTTACATTATGCATTATTTTCAATACCTTTTACGCTTTGGAGTTGTGGAAATTTTTGATGGAAATTTTTCTTACTTGTACCTCGGTTTGATCTACCCGAAAAGTAGATATTCGAAATACTAGAATTGGTACAGTCACTTTTGTGCTACAATGCTTACCCTTTTTGTTTTACTATAATTTCAGAAGCTTTTACTTTACACGCTAGAGTAAACATCTGTATCAGTTAGATTAAACACAAAGAATACAATTTAGATATTGCATGTAATGAAGAGGCTCAATAATATTGGCTTAGAGTGCACAAATTAACCTTGGTATATGAGTGAAATTCTTCATAATGTTTCACAGTTTAAAAATAATTTCTATACACATGATTAACGCAAGTAGAGTGTTCAATTAGAGTCGTTAATATATCCCAAATGTTTTGGTGCCGGTGCACTTAGAAATTACCTTGCATTTGTTGTGCTCTTTTCGGTCTCAAATGGCGTCAACATGATTTTATTTAACTAACAAAACTCTTCAGTTTCGTATCTTTTTGGATTTAAACGGTGTCCCTCGCATAATCTTTGTGGTCACCATAACACGGAAGAGCTACAGTGCCGTCATGTTGTCTGGGGCTGGACGACAACGGAGAAGCAACACCAACTGACTCTCTCGTACTTTCACCATGAAATGTTTAGTCAGTCACAAATAGTACTGTATCCGTTTCTCGAAATTATTTCGAAGTAGCATCACAGAGATAAAGCAAAAACAACTGGGTTCACTTTCTGCATTCATGCGTTTAAATAGTTTATGTAGTCCATCATGTATTCGATGTACCAAAACTCACTCTCATCAATAAAAAAAGAGTTAGGACCAATGGTTGTGAAGTTAACGTCAGGATCCGAAGAAAATAAAGCTGGTCATGAGTAATTATATTTAAGAAAAGACGAGGAAAATTATAAGACAATCAAGATGAAACTTGAAAGAACAAATTTAAGTGTAAATCCAACTTGCCATGTACAAACGATTGAAATTATCACAAATAATATTGCTAGACTAGACTACATCAATTCCGTTACTATCAATAGCTCAATACATTTTACAACTGCATCTTTGTATTCCGCATTAATTCAAGTATTGAAAAACTTGGAATTTTACAGAAATATCTAAGCAATGCCTATGATCTTGTTGTACAGTAGATTAGATTATCAGTTATTTTAAGTCTCCTTAACTACGACAGAATGTTCCTAAGAGAAGAAGGAGGAATTCACCACCATTTAGTGTGAAAATACAGGAACGAATAATGTGTACGAACAAGCTGTGTTTTCACTTCCTGTGCATAGAAACAAAATTGAAAAATACATAATATGATAGAAGTCAGAGAAAAAAGAAATAGCCATTGAAGAAAGGACAGCAGGGAACCGATAATGAAAAGGAAATCAGTTGATTTCCAAAAAGATGATAAAAAAACCATCATTGGTTTTTAATATGTCTTAACATGAAAATCCCTAGTTGATATATACACACATGGGTATCGTCGTCGATACCCATGTCAATCAATAATCAATAGTCGAAACAAATGATTGAGAAAAAAACATAGAAAAAACATTCCCTTTGTTGCGTAATCTAGCTCGACATTGCATGTAACTACAAGTTGAAAGAAAATAATACCAGTGACGATGCATTGTTGAAAACACTTGAAATACAAACTTAGGAACTTGCGACGTCAGGAATTAATGTTGAAAGCAAAATTGGTGAATTTAAATAATTTTGCATCTAAAACTACATGGCCGATTTACGGAAGTATCTTTTTACTCCAACGTATCAAATAGAATGCTAATTAATAAGCTCGGAGAAAATAAAGTTTTTACCACAACACAAATTCATATTTCCTACGTTAATAATTATGACTAATGAGTTCATCGGAGTCAGAAACATGAAAAGGATTGTTGTACAACGCTAACCAAATCATTTACAACATAACTGGAACAATACGTGAGGTTAACTACATAAAAATGCGGTCATAATATACTCACGCACGTAAGAAACGACTCATTGCCTCACAAGGCTAACAAGAGCATTTTAGGACATGATTGAAAAAAGGAAACACCAATGTCCTATAAAGTTAATATATTAGATGAAATTACATCACATTTTAAAATGTTTTAATATGAAGGTCGTAAGTTAACGAATATAAATGGCTGCCATGACAGCTTATCTCAATGCTCGTACAAAATACTGAGAAAAACTTAAAAATGTCTCCCATAGCAAGTTATTTTAAGTTTGATGTTGTTTATGAATGATGAATGTTATAAAAGAAATACAAAAATAAACACAGAGGAGTGAAACGCTATTGACAGTCTAAAAGAAGGTTTGTAACAAAAATACTTATTTTAATAAAAAATCTACCTACCTAACCTTCAAAGTGTGACATCACAATTTCCCTCTAGAGCACTAATTCCCATAGATACAATAATTGTAACCCCTTGATGGAACGTTCACGCCGCATTACACGCATGCGGAGACATAACAGAGCTTAATGTAGTTAGATAAATTTTACATCAACGGACGGAGTTTCCAAAGAACGATTTGCTTTCACAGAGCAGACACGAAGTATAACCTTCAAGAGTTCTGTTGTTCACAGTTAGACAGCAGTTACGAATGTAACGACGATATAAAGCAAGCGAAAATTAACAAAATACTTGCACTGATTGATAGAAGCGAGAGCAACGGAAAATGTATTTTTACTTGGATATTTCATAAGAAAGCTCATTTAACACTTAGACTGCGACATGAGCCACCGGTGGCCACACAGGGAGTTTTCATAATGCTGCTGACCGACCAGTAGTCACAAAATTAATTTTCATAAATACTTTATCAAAGCTAACTGAATGTACGATTCATTAAATGTTTACTATTTTCAACATTGCTTACTACAATTGAATTTAAATTAGAGTTAAATGTTAAACTTCAGTTCTACCTGCCACAGTCAAAGTGTTAAACATTTACTTTTTCCATATAATTCCTAATCTTGATACACATGATAAAATTAATTGGAATGACGCAGCAATAACTCATTTACCTTCTTAAATGATTCTAGTAAAGCTTTCAGCGTGAAAGAATAAAAACGCATCGTCTGACAAACGGGTTCTTTAAGCGTCGTGGAATATTTGAGGTTAAATTCTTAAATTCATTAGATACTGGACAACGTTGAAAGTCAGTATACATACACACATGCACACACACACACACAAGCACTTGCTTGTAATCACCTGATCAACTTGAGCCTCAACGAAAGCGGTCTGCGCTGCCAAGCTGGTTTAGCCACCGGGAGAAATCACAGTGAACATTCCATCTTGTTAGATAAAAAAAAACTCAATTCATGAAGTTTAAACTTTTTAATGTATTCAAAGCCGCAAGAACATTTTTAAGTTCAGTTTGAAGCTTCAGCCACGAGGAGTTTGTGAGGCAATTAGCGGCAGCGGACTTGACTATCTCTCGATCTGAGTGGGGTAGAGTTTGTGCCTAGGCGCAGCACTCCTGGTTATATACTCGTAGTTCCTAGTGAGTTAGTGGGACGATTGCACTAAATTTCTGACCTCTAAAGGACAAACCTCGTGTTCGGCAAAATCCTTTCGTTCAAGAGCAAAGTCTGACCTACTGAAAAATTCTCAGTACGTATTTTTTGCGTAATGATTCAGCACAAAATGCCAATTTAAGAACGAGGACTGAAATTCACCCATGATGTTATCTCTTACGTTGCTAAACGGACAGGGTCGATGTTCCACATAAGCAAAGCGTTATTCACGATTCCAATGCAAAGCTGTAGTTGTAAAATGGTGTGCACTGCAATTTATTCTCCTTTTAAGGAAAAGAAATGTCTTGCATCATACGAGTTGCCCAATGAAGGTTACTGCATGGAAGTTTGCGCACCAAATTTGCTCAAAGAATGGTCTGACAGGGGCAGCAAGCATCTCGGCAGGTCGGAAATTTTAAAAATAAAGTAAACCGATAAGTTATCGAAGACATTCGAGCCTGAGATTGTGGGATTAGATCAGATTGGATCAGAAGCTAAGGCTCCCTACACACGATAGAAGGGTTCCCATGAGACGAAGAAGGAAGGCACTTTAATTACAGGTAGTATGGGATTGAGGAAACGGGTACCTCTTTGCTCAAGATGTCCCCACGCCCTGCGCATATGACAGCTAGATTGAAAGAAGTTTCCGAAATAAGATAAAAAACGAAGAGAAATTAACACATACTTACATCTTCCTCCTGAGAGCAGTAATTCTCATAAATACAAAAATTGCATTCTTCAGAAAGGCGGGGGTCGGTGAAAGAAAATAGATTAGAGTGACCTATTTTGCGACTGTTTTTGAACCTCCGCACCGAACTCCAAACTTTCATTTAGTCGTCGGTAGTCATGAGCGACACACGAAGTTGTTGAAAAAACAATAAATTAAATTTGAAAGTTTCCAGGCACAGCGGTGTTGAAGTGCTCAAACCATTTTCTGCTGAGTACACCAAGTTCCATGCCCTCTGGCGTGAGGAAATACGATCACTCAACAGACATCGTGACTGCTGCTCCAGTAAGTCCACGTTAAGGCAACGTAGTTCAAACCAATTACTCCTCAATTCTAGGGAGTTTCAGTGCTCCCGTTCTGCTGTGCTGTTTTATAGGTGAAAATGGAATTAAACGGGTTTTAAAAATAATCAGGCTTCAGATTTAATGCCGGTGCGCATGAGACAGCGCATGTTAAAATTGCAGATGCAGAAAAGTTATTCAGTTTCTTGGACAGACTTAAGTATAAAATGTCGAAATGTTTTCAATATTTTTATACCAAGCGTTATACCTACTGGGGTACCAAGCTTCACTTTTCGAGGAGCGTACTGGTCTTGCTTTAAAATGGGGAAATAATTAAAAGAAGTCTTTGGTCGCAGATATCTGTTGAGGCCTTCACCATTGCAAGTGTGAGCTGCAACCAGCAGACTTGGATTTGGCTTGGTGCCATGATCTACCTACAATTATCCAAGAAAAAACAAGAACGGATTGCTACACTCTCATCACGCAGCCTGAGTGAAGAAATCTTTTATGAGCCTCATCTACACTTGACCAGTTTGTAGGGAAGTGATCAGACGCATTGTTGAGAAGGTGACCAGCGAACAAAGAATATTGAAGCGATCGCCGGTGGAACTCATTCTAGTGAAGTAATCGGGAGCAGTTAATTTTCTGAGTGACCTTACTTTATGCGTGATAGCGCACAATTGCAGCATGATGGAGCGCAGAAGCATTACGGGATTGGATTGTGAGTAGGCACATCTGTACTCTCCAGACACCCAAGCCCTAGACTTCCATTCAAAAAGCACGGTCTTGCATTTCACGGCATTTTAGTGCACCGGAGAAATTAATATCCAAAATGCTTATAGCCTTAATACAAATTTTATTTTCTACACTAAATTGTCAGAAATTGTAGCTTTTGGAAGAAGAGAAATGACAGTTAATGTACGTGCTCATCAGACAGTGAAATGTACTCTGACGTTCTCTTAATAAACATAATTTTGCGATGGAAATCGGCGACAATAGCAGGGATTCAAAAGGGGAAACTCGGAATGCATGTTACGGTGTAGGCTCAGCTGTGGTTGTGTACCGCATTTTGAACCAAATTTTTCGGTAATGAATTCATTGGTGAAGAAAAATCGTTGCCGACAGTCCACTAACGTGGTTGCCATTTTACATGTAAACCGCTCAAAAGAACGGGGCATGCTATGCAGGATAATAGTTCTATTTACCAGGGGTATTTCCTCATTATGTCAAAAAGCTGCATTTTATGTGAGATACAAAGAAGTAAGGAGATGAGAGATTTTTAGCTACAAGCGGCTTAGATTGATAATATTATTCGTGCCGGCGTGGAGGTTTTACTTGTACCACAAGCACTGTACGTCGCACTTTTTGTAAGTAGGATCTTCAATTTTATACATGCAGAGCAGTCAGAAACATTTCAGATCGATGAACAAAATACAGTCATCTTAGTGTATTTCTAGTGTCTCCGAATTGGAACCATCACATACTAAAAATTAGGTCTGGATTGAGAAGAAAGTTCTTCTGAAACATCACAGTTGGAATTTTCGAACAGAGTAAATTTTGTATTAAAACTGAATGAATGAATTGGCGATAATAGAACGAGTTTAAATCCAGCTGAATGATGAAACAGGTGTATAATTTGAATGAAAGCTTATTTCAAAATACGGATGTGCGTAGCATTTAACCAAACTGAGTATTGCGAACCGACTACTATTAAGTCAATTCATTATACATAGTGATGTCAAGTGTAAATTAACAGCAAATTAAGATTCTAATACTCATTTGGAAACAAAAATTTTTCATCTCAAAATGCAGTCAAAATCCATAGCACTCAACTTTTGTTGCTTTATTTCTAGAGCAAATAGGAAGTCTATTCATTTCATAGAAGCTTTTCATCTTTCAATTTCGAAAAATGTAGCATACTTTTGTAACTTATTTTCATAGTACATCTAAGTAACTGTCTTTCGATCCTGATCAGGTTATCTGTTGCGAATATTCAGCAGTGGTCAGAGCAGCCTATTACCACGTCTCGATCACGTCTTCACCACATGCTGTTCTTCTCCGAACAGTTATTATTATTTGGTTTGTATTGAATATTACGAGGTTGTGATCCTTAAATCATTGCTTCTGCACCCGTATTCAAAGGCTACTGATATCGAAATCATAGCAGCTTCTTCACGTCTAGCAGTGATTTCTGCTCACTATGTTCACCCCCTTCGAAAACCTTGAAAATACAACTGTACTGACCTAATTTGCTCCTGTACAACACTCACCAATGTACTGATGCAATAGAACCATTAACCACCTGTCAGCGATACTCCATTCTCATTGCTGGAATGGCTTTGAACCGAGAGTACCTCTTCATTATTTCTCGTTATGTCTTACCTCAATCATAAATGACATCATTTTTAAATTCACACGAAATTTTTACATATTAAACTGTACCAGACTGTTTTATACGAAATCATTAGCAAGGAGTTATGGTAGACGGCATTACTGAATACGTATAGTTAGCCCTTCAAGGATTCCTACGCTAACACTTTGGACCAGATCTAGGAAACGATTACATAACATTCAATATTGAAAGCTACAAGAAATATTTGAGAGACCATTGGAACAATAATATTCTAAGCGAACACAATAAAGTATGTGACACGTCCCGCAAACTGCTGACATGGAGGGGAGAAGAAAATATTTATCTCATGTAAACAAAGATGAGGCCTAAAACTCGAGAAAGGACACAATATTTTTCTGGGAGCTTTGGAGGCTTTTCTTTCACTTTTTTGGACAACGCGATTCGTTCAACGGGAAGCTGCTCCAATCCAAAGGAAGCGATGCCTTATGCAACGCTTCACGGTCAGCATATATGGGGGAAGGGAGATTTTGTGACTCGTAGAAATTCAATGTTTATGAGTTGAGCATCGCTCATTGCTAATGACATGCAACGGAAGAAAGTAATCAAAGCAAACTTTGTGAAGATAAATCAGCCGTTTTGTCTAGCCATTTTAACAACTCATCGGTCGAATTAACTTCAGTAAAGAAAAACGTGTTTGTCAGTCAGAGTAAATATTTTATACTTTTAAATTGTAATGATACAAAAACTTACAACTGTTCTGAAGTATACATCACTATTATTGAAGATTAGGTTCTAGGATGTCTCTTCAAGGCAGCCATAACTATTGATGAATGTACTGTTAAAAAATTTCAAGTTAAAAAACAGAAACGTTCACTGCTCCGCATACTCCATGCAAGTGTATTTTAGTAACAGCTCTCATATATGAAAAGCAAACTTGGATAGAAATTAAGCCGAAGCTTACTGAAATCGACAACAGGGAAATCAGAGATATCTGTGATAGGAGCAAGCAGGTTTCCAAAAGCGGGCGATCACGGCAGGGGGCGGTGGAGAGAAATTCGCTCATGTTGAAGCAACACCCCATTCTTGCTTACATTAGTGATGCAGCTGCAGCTTATTTTTTGTCTCCAACCGTAACCAATGCCTCCTATATATCGGAGGCACTGCCATAATCCGTTTCACAAGAATTGATTAGCTACATGCTTGATATTATGTCTAAGCTGGTACGAGTTGTGCCGCTCAGCATTCGTCGCTGCACTTTGGATTTTTCCATTGAAACAACACAGCTTGATTCTGTTTGAAAGACGTGGAAAAAATATCACACATTCATTCTATTCAAGTTTGTGTCACCGAAACAGCATCTGTGTTTTCATTGTACAGATAAACCGAGCTGGAGTACAATCCTCGCCACGTGAAGGCAGCAAGATTTAAATCAATTCATTTATACATTGTATTTTTACCTACGCACAGCATTATTACGTCCAGACTTGCCGCACTCGACTTGAACATTTGATCAAAATTATTCACTCGGCGAAAAAAATGCAGGACTATTGTTTCGTTTAACAACTGAAGTTTCTTCCTCCTAATTCTCCTGGAAAAGGTAAATACATTGTTTAGAAGTTACACATACGATTTTACAGAGCAAATGAATTCTAAAAAAACGGCGATAAAAAAACGGGCCTTTCCTTCTTTATGCCCGCTACTACAGAGCGTAAACTTGAAGGAATTCTCAGGGACAAACGCACGGAGTACAAGGACAGGTATGCCGCAGCGAGTTGTTCCTATACACAACAGCCGAGGATGCAGCTTTAATGTCTCGCATGAAAACAAGGCTTCTGTCAGTACTCCCAAATTCTAGGCAGTGCCGCCGCATTGCTACTTGTTACTAGTTTAAGGTAAAACCACTGACAGTCTTTCATTCGAAAGACTCTAGGAGCGAAGTCACAGAGAAACAAATAAAATAAAACTAACAAAAGCATTTCCCATCCGCAAACTTTTTCAACCTGAGTAAGCTTAATTTTAATTTGCAATTTGAGCGTACTATCACACAGCTGTTGCTAAACACAGCGCGAAGTTCACCATCAGACACAAAAAAACGAAGCAAAACTCTAAAATGAAAGTACTGAAAAACTTGTGAAATTCAACGTTTTTTAAATAAGCCAACATTTGGGGACCTTTGAATATTCAAGTATTCTTAACAGCAGTAAACGCAGAGCGCACTCAGGTTTTTAGCTCACTTACCGAGTGACCTCAGTAGCGCAGCGTAGCTCAGCAGTCCCAGTGCAGTTTTATCTTTTCAAAAGGTCATTCTTTACGCAGCGCACTGAACGCTGACAGCACCATGTGTTCTGAGCAGCTCCATGCTCTACACAATCATTGCCGACAAGCTACTCATGTCAACAGCCAAACGATTATAAACTCTCAACGTGTTTAGCTGACCAGGACACTTATTTTGAATTTGCAACTTTTCAAAAACGTGCACGAGCACTGCATTGAAAATATGAAGTCTGAGTATTAAAAACGATACAAAAAAAGTTGCACAAAACAAGGCCGATCTGCTGCCTTCGTCAAAAATATTCAAAAGAACACGATTTCTTTCATGCTCTGTATTCGAGGAATACCCAATCAATGCTCTGTATTCGAGGAATACCCAATCATAGGAATATACTCGTAAGCTAAGCTGATGAGATATACTCTCATGTCACCCAGAAATTTCCTTAGCCCTCCATATTTGGCTTCAGTCCCACCTTGCTTAAGTATGTTCCATTTTTTATCGACTCCACCTCGCGACGGCGGGCGACTTTCGCTGCGTCCAACACACTGACCTCTCTCCAACAAAGCTGGTCTGGACTCCAGCTAAAACAACAATGGCTTCTTTAGCCGCTAGTGTTTCTCTCTTGAACTAGCAAACAAATGAGACGATTTTAATGCCACGAGTTTTGTCAATTTTCGACTTTCCCCAGTGAAAGACGCGACCTTGAGATACTTAGTCGGACTTGAAGTAAGTTTTATGAACTGAATTTGTAACAGATTTCATAGAACGAAGTATGTGTTATGACAGGATCAGAAACTATTACTAAACTACTTATCACTTATGCCTGAAAGCATCACGCTGTAATTATCAATCACGTGCTCCACAAGAGTTCACTCATAAGATTTGATAAATACGGAAAAGTGTGACTTTAACGTAAAGCTATCACAGTGGTTCATCATAACTGTCATGGTCATTCATCAGGCACAGCATACACCTGTAATTTTAAATAATTTTCGTGAAATATTTAAATTCTGCGCACATTCGGAAATGTAAACTAATTCGACGTGCTTATGCACCAGAATATCTTCTCAGTTTCGCCACATAAACCCAACAAACGACCGTATCTAATATGTTTTTCGCCATCCTGATGCATAGCCAACGACGAAGACAGCGAGTTTTTGCTAGTCTATCTCGATACGCAACTTTCGCAGGAACCACGGCGGTTACTCATGCCTCAGAAGACGGATTCTACTCGTTGAAGAAAAAATACATTTCAGATTCCCGATTATGCAAGAAACCGTGTATGCTAAAAGCTCTAGCAAAATGCGCCCTATTGCAAGCAAACATCAGCATTTAGTTTTGCCCTCGCGGGGCATTTAGATTGGAACTAGCGTAAGAGCGGCGTGTGTTGTGGTGGCACAACTCCGTCCGATCGTGCGTGACTGTGTGACACAATCGAGCTGTGTAAGTGCCTCGCTCCAGCAGCTCCAGCTGCTAGCGCTAAATTATGCCCCTGTATTTATAATCAAAGTTCAAGATACGGATCAGTTCTTTTAATTTGTCGATTCAAGTCACCAAAAGATCAGAAGTCTAGGGTTTCAAGACAATGTTTTTTAAGCGATATTTGAAATTACGGAACATGAAGGTATTTTGAAACGACACGCTTGGTCAACGGGGTACCGGAAATATACAGAAGATGAGCTAAGCAAAAGATTGACCCATGATCAAGTTAGTAAAAAACGCAGGAACTTTTTGAGAAACTTACATTGACATTTGAAGAAAATACAGAATCACGAATCGTGTACCTCTACGGTCCGCACACCTAGATCTTCCTGAGAATAGCTTTCGAATGAAATAGTTGAGCACTCTCCACCCATCCCGACAATCGATATCCTACTCAACAAATTCATTGCGCAGATATGTATGAGGAACATCCTTTCAAGAATTCAAATTAAAATAAGCACGTTGGCATCGTTATGTGAACCAAAAACCCAAAAATTACAGAACCAAAACCAATACAACTGTCATCACTAACACAACCGTTCTCTTCCATTACATTTTTTAAACTCATACTTGTATGTAATTTAGTGTCCATGAAAATGGTTAGTCTGATTTATTCGTAATTTCTTTCGTCATCAAAACATGCCAATTCTAAACATCACTACCACAGCCATAGCCAAGAGATAACTGTCTAATCTAAAAGCTAACTAAAATGACTTTACGTGTAGTGATTTTCGCCTACCTTTTTATTCTCAAGCTAACTATCAATTGCAGCAAACTACACGGACACGATGAAAACTTAACTCATTTTTACCACGCATTCTATCAAAAATAGGGCTAAGTCTTTTTCAAATAGATTAGTCAATTTTAACATCACGCCAGAAACGAAAGTAGGAATTTATACAAAAAACGAAACTCAAAATACTACCATCTACTGTACAGAAAAAGGATAAAAAATATCATACACCCCCGAAAATTGCACTGCACAGTTCAGCTGCCTGTAATGAAAAGAACAATTGTACAAATTTTACACGAGACTAGCTTACTAAATTGAGGTCAATAGAAAAGTAGAAATTACATGACCTGAGCAGCCTTGAAGAACCACGGCATTAACACTCTGAGCCAAAAAAAACGTCCACCGAGAACGCCGCTCACCTAAAGCTCTCACTGCTCTGTTAACAATCTCTTTATTATGGGGAGACAGCGGTAGATCAACAAATTCCAGGATATCTCATAAGGCGGCGACCGTTGGTTGAAGGGCAAGGGTCTGCACGTACGATCGTAGGGTGTCGAAGAAATCAGGTTCGGCTCAGATATGTGCAATGGGTCGATGTTCTCTAAGTTTTAACTGTTTAAACTAATCTTAGACATGAACGAGCAAAAGGTAAAAAATAACCAGCAAAACTCTTCAACAACTGAAAATCAGGTTGTAGAGGTGTTTGGTTTGCTACCTTTAAAGCTAATTTCAGCAACACGTGAACGTACAATTACGCTGGAACCAAGGACTGCGATGGGCCGAAAAATTTATGGTGCTTTATGCCAGGAATAAACTTTGGGCATTGACGCTTAATGAGTCTTGTGAAATCTTGTGAATGGATTCTGTGACTTTTTCTCTCGTAAACCACGCTCAAAATTCATGCTTCAAAAACAAAAATGACCGAAGTCCACGATCTGATGCAATGGAGACACTCTTGGATTTCGGGCGTGGCCTGCAACACGCTAGAATTAGAAAAAAACACAACGAATCTCAGCGGGTGGAGACGTCGTAAAGTAATCAAATATTCAGACAGGCAGGCCCAAACGCGTTTCAGAACCATTCTTTTGTTGAACACTGTGAAACACGTTTCATGCAAACAAGATGTGAAAAGCGAACTTTCTGATGAGTTGAAAAAATGAATACAAACAGGCGACTTTCAACGGTCGCTTAAATACGATACTATTTCTTAACACAATTGAAAATGTCGTAAACTCGCTCTAGCGAACAAAATGAACAGGTGAACCTCGGGAACACGAAAACAAAGAACCCCTTTTATTCACATGGCCCGAGTGTGTTGAAATCCTAATTATTGCTCCTTGAACATGTTTGTCCACTGTGCATTTTATGTCGTAGTGTTTTTCGCAGAAATGTATTTACAGTAGAAAGTACTTAGATCCTGAGAACAAACTTCAAGGTTCTCACCTCTCGTCATTGGTATATAATGTAAACATCTGAGGATGTGTTTGTAAGTCTACTCTGAGTTTCACTCTGCGTTCACCGAAATGCACAGCGTAAGTTTTATCCCATTCGTTTAATTAATTTGTCCTAACTGACCAATAGAGTGTTCGGATTCAGGGAAGATAGTAAGTACAGATTCAATGAAGGATACGGGGGAAGCAAACTACGGGGAGGATACCGAGTATCCACGGCAGGGCCGAATGACCGAGTGATTGGCAAAGCTTCAACTCAGACACAAGACGATTAGAGAGGTCACTCTGTCTCTGTCTTCATACTCAATTAGTGTCTCGTGAAAAAAACGCTCTTCAGAGCGTAAATGAGGAGGCACTTAAAGATTTCGTACCCAAGTTTATTGATTTTTTTATTCTGACAAGAGGTAGGTTGATAAAACAACAATGTTAAAGGCCGAATCTTGAGATCATGCTAACTGTAATTAAGTTTGGCTTTCAACATGCCGAACTGATAAGTTTAAATTAACTCAAGCAGAACTTTTTTCCTGAGAGAAACGTTTTTCAATCAGACTAAACTTGAACTACTAAAAAATCAATAACCTCAAAAACTATAGGGCAAACTTCTTGTTCATTAAAGCTGAAAACTTTGAAAACAAACGAAAACCCTTGCATAATACAGCAAATTGTATTTGAAAATAAATTTGGCTTGAAAATACGATACTGCAGATTTTAGATGTACACAACTTACTAATGTCTTTTGAAAGTATGGTAGTATGCACAAGATGTTTTCATCAGGACAGTCTGAATGCGTCCCTTCAAAGCGTTTCAGCTAGGCGCTCGACTTTCAACTTAAGAAGAATGGCTGGCAGGCTCGGCATCTTGCTGCCGGACTGTAACTGCCGCTCTAATGCATCTGTTCGATAACGTTCTATTTGGAGACACTTTCGTAATATTTTGAATGCTTTTAAATTTTTTGCGTCGTTACGTCACAGAAACGCATCGAGCAACAAACCGAACATAGAACTAATGCTTGTGATAAAGCGCTAGGTGTCGAAACTAAAATATGTTACTCAGATACTTGCACTGTCGCTTAATCGACGATCGTTTGAAACCTGTTTGTTCATTTTCGATGACTCTCACTTTCCAGTACAAACTTGAAACTACCATACTATATTTTTCAGAGCCGCGCGCACAGATTGACTTCATTACCTTGACCTTGGGTGGAGGTGGCACATCATGTTACATGAACTTTAATGAGACCTCCATGACCACATATGTAGGAATAGGGTACAGTATCTCTCTGTAAGTGTATGAATAAAAAATAGTTGGAAATTTCCCCTTAACATTTACCTTAATACGTGCATGAAATTTATGCTACAGTCCAGCGTTTTTCATATGACGATGCCCTTTGTAAAGTGGCAGCGCACTCTGCTGAGCGAGTTCAGCCCTGCCAGAAAAGCGTTGAGGCGCCTTCCCAGCAGTGGTCGGTATCGCACATGGTTATCTCAAAGCAGCTTCGTAAGCTGGCTATAAAGTTTCCAAACAAAAAGCTGCGCAGTTCTCTAAACGCATATTTCATGAAAATATTCGGAAATTCACGATCTCAATGGTCAAGTAAAAAGTTCTAAAATACAGGAGAGAATTTGTTTTCTTTACCGGCAACAACTGTGGGTCCAAGCTGCAAGGATATCGAGCGGGGTTAAGAGTTAATTATTCTGAAGAGCAGCAAATATCGACCAGTGTTGTCGGCGTTGAAACTGGAGCCTTGTCGAGGCATTTTGGAAAAGGTGATGTGGTCAGGGGGGAACAATTGGCAATTACTTACCTGCAGAACAACCCACCAACATCGCTAGCGGCAAGGGTGTTCGCAAGTGATCGTTCAGGATACTTCCGTAAAGATTGTATAACCGATGTAGAACTCGCTCAGGAGTTCAAAGGCTACAACAGACGTCACGCTGCATACTCGGTGCCGAGAAAATTTTTGAGTACGGGTGGCCCTCCTAACGCGTGACGATACTATTTTCACACTTTATGAATTCAGATTCTATACTTTCTGAATTTTGTACTTTATGTATTTTACACAAATCTCCTATTTTTAATCATCCGTTACATATAAAACACAAGTGTAACCACGCAAACTCTAACTATGATGGATACGAATAGGGTAATCAACATAGAATTCCCTTTGTTTAACCCTTCTCATATCAACTGATTGCAAGGGGATATATTCTAAGTGAAGCACTCGGGCGATATACGAAATATTTGGCCAATCGTTCAAAGGTTTCTAACTTTAACAAAAATATTTTCTAAGGCATATTCCTACTAGTATATAAATAGTGTATGAAGCTAAAAACTTAAGGTTTCCCTAAAATAACCGAACGTTCAGAATGCACTCTTGTTCAACTGGCAGAGCGTACTCGTTACATGTCAGATCCGAATTTATTCTAGCTATATGTATATTGAAAGCTTGCTATCACTGAAAACTAATACTAATTTATATACATCTTCAATTTGATCTAATTAATAACCCTTGTAGGATGAACATAGATACAATGCGAAACTGTAAATTTTCGTTACATACAAATTTTCAACTCTAAAAACGACTGAAAATTTTCGGTAATAGGTTGTGCTTTCACACAAACTCGCAGATCAGGAATTAAGGAAGCTCTTTTTGCTCTCAGATATTAACAAGTTCGATTAGATATAAGTTTGAGCCTCCTTAATTGCAATGGAAGCGTTCAAAAGAGAGGAAGGCACCATTTAGTATGGAGGCAAAGGAATGCGGAATTTATGCACAAGGTGCATAGAAAGAGTAAGTGGAGAAAGAAGTTCACAAAACAAGATAAAAGCTAAAGAAAAAAGAAGTAGGCACGGAAAACAGGACAGCAGTGAACTAAAAAAATATGTTACGGAACAAAACAAAAGCCCTATTCTATTTCAACAAAAGAAAGGCCTAACTAACTTTTAGCTCGGAACCTCACATATTCCTTGTTGGAACGCTATTTTCCCCAGATACAATAGTTGCAGGCCCCTGAGGGGTCTCAATTTTTAACAATGAACATAAAACTTCGCATAATATTGCAGAAGGGGGAAAAACATTTAGTTAGAACGAAAATATCATCGCCATTCTTTCATTTCTTACTAATCGCAAACAAACTTCCAAAAAACGTTTACAAAAAAAAAAGTTTCACTCATAAAGGATTTGCTACTCTTGATTTTTAAATATGTTAACTTTCGCAATAAATTTTCAATGTTCACTATGTTATCACACCCTAACTGTATATTATGTTAAAAATAAAACAATGGTATAAAATGAATTATTCCCGAATCAAAGAGAAAATTTATCTACGTGTAAGTGTGAAAAATTCATCGAGGGAAATGCAGCACGTAGTCCTCGAGGTGCAATTGTATCCAAACTATTATACTTAAACTGCAATGAAACAGTTAATCAATTGCTTCAAATTTAGAGGCTCTGAAATATTTAGGTGTGTCAGTCGATGTTACTGAGAAGTTTCTTTATGCAGCTTTCTACCGTGCGTCAGAACTGCTTTTGTGGAGACCGGAGCTGAAAACGGATGAAGACTGACCAAACCCGTCCTGATAACGAGATCAGTTGAAGCACGTCAAGCTGGCATCCTAATTAGAGTACAGGCAAACCTACATATTTTGTGAATGAAACTCGATCGTCCGATATTTGCACCAAGCGCTTAGCATTTGCTGGCAGTATTTTCATGAGTTCGTTAAAGCCAATGCAAGTGCGAGAATGAAAAGCTATTCAAAAAATTGCAAACTTTAAGAAAGTTTCAGTCGTTAGTGAAAAAAGTTCTAACATCTGCTGTTCTTGGACGGTTGATTGGTTTTACGATGCAATCGGCGGTAAGTTCAGTATCCAGGATACTGACTCGGTAAGGTGAAGGCACTCATCCGATACCGCAACTGGTATATTCGACTTGCTTCGCACTTCAGTCTAGAGGCAAGTGCTAAAAAGTCAAGGCGCAAGCACTCGGCTCTAAGCTTTGTATTTTATTTTAGTTTACACCAGTAATAAAGAAGCATACTCGTGCCCTCAAAATAATTTTAAAATACAACTGTGATTCATTCGAGAAAAATTATTTAAACAAAAAAGAAGTCTCAGATTTTAGCAGTATCGATTCCACATAATATCGTTAAGCTACTCTGCCTGCATGTCGTCATTTTAGTTCAGAAATAGGGCGAAAGAGCAATCCCTTTTGAAATATATTAGTCTTAAGCTGACTTGGGTGGTCTTTTTGTCCCTTGTCCCCTTCTGTAAACTGGACATCAAAACATTATAATGACATCAAATTTTTACATTTTTTAATAGAAACTCATTCGCACTAATTGCAATTTATTCCGATTTTATTCTGATACAAAAAAAGAGGGCTCGAAAGAAAAATAAAACACAATTGAACCCTCCTCGTAAAAACGGTTTCGCGAATGAACTTTAGTTCTATCGTTAAATAATGTCGGACTTGTTTACAGCAAAAGTGTGTTAGTTCAATCCACGATAGCCAACATTATTAACGAACTGAAACACTGACGTGCTTCTTGAGTCTGAGGTAACATATAGCTAAGGAAAATAGTTGAGTAATTATACGTGATGAACTACAAGAAAACATTCTGTTTTTAGAAAGCTTAATTATATTATAAGTTAGTTTAACACATTGAGTTAAAGAGTGGTTAAAGGCCCCGCCTTTTCATGAAGGTGTCGAGGGTTCGAATCCCGGCGCTGCGCGGCGCGATTCCCCCGTTAGGTAAAAGGGAAAACTCAAGTACAATACCCCACTTTAAAAAGGTGTTGGAAATGGGTACCGGCTTTATGAGGGAAGCCGTCATGGCGTCCTTGTGTTAGTTATAAGGCATTTGGACAACCAAAATACAAGATGATATGTATCAGGCTTGTTTACGTGTGCAAAGTACGCTTTGCACACTCCTTAGAAGAATACACAGAAATGTACTCAAGCAGTAAAATCAATTTTTCAATGTCTTACTCACAACATCCCTTACACAACCAAACCAACTGGAGAGACAGCGCAAACGTAGCAAACATGTTAAGCTTCCTTACCACAAGAAAGGTGTTTAAAAAAAAGTAAAGACACCAGTTAGTGTGGAGTTTAGGGAACGAGGAATCTGTGCACAAGGTGTGTTCCCACATAAGCCCCTCCGCATATAAACAGTGAGTTGGGAAAGAAACTAATGAAACTTGATAAAAGCTGAAGAAGAAAATGGTAGGAGCTGAAAAACAGAACAGCATTGAGCCGAAACAAGCAAAATGATGATGAACATCTAAACAAAAATATATTCTATTTCAATAATAAGGCCCACTTAACCTTCAGCTTGAGACTTCACATTTTCCCCATGGGGGTGCATATTCCCAAATTTAAAATAATTATCTCCACCAGAGAGGAATTTAAGAAAGAAGTAAACGAGACGAAGGTCTCAAAGACATGCGCACATACAACGTCGATGTGCACGGAATGCCAACGGCGTTCACACGAGTGAAAGAGGGGAAAAAACACAGAACTGAACCGATGCAGAAAATCCTGCCAAGTGAAATATAGCTTTTCTTTCGTAGGTATCTGTAAGGTAATCCCATTGGATCACTAATTCACCAATGTAAGATGGGAAGGAGACGCACGGTCAGCATCTTCCTTTTTTTAAATGGAGCTCAACGCATGCATGTCCTCCGATCAGTGCTCTGTTTCCGATATACGTTAATGGGTATTTAATTTTGGTCAATAATGTAGTAGAGAAGGAGAAAAATATAAAATAAGATTTAATATTTAAGCCAACAGTAGCACAACAGGCTTGATGCAGACTCCACTGTGAACAATCAAGGGTACAACTGATGATCGCTGATAAAAAAGTGCAAAACAAAAGAGAATGGCAAAGCACTCACCAAGGAAATTGGAAATTCAACACACAGCCGAAATGTACTAAGTGCTCGTGAAGTACAGATGCTTAATCCTAGTTAACATGCACAGCAGCAGAGGCAGGTTAGCTAGCATACTGACGAGTGTCAAAACTTGATCTCGGAAGTCAATTAAACATTCATGCCGAACAGTTTTAACACAATCACTGTTGTGGGTCCAGGTCAAAACTTTTCATCGAAGCTATACTGCATTCTACCAGTCAGTCTAACTTTTTTATAACTCTTCTCTATTCAATAATACTGTACAATCTTTGTTATGTAGAAGCAAGATTCAGTTCCAGCATTTGCGACACAAATGAAAGATTTTACCGTCACACATTTTACTCCACTTTCACTAGTAAGGAGAATCGCGAAGTGGAAGTCACGCGCGAAGTAGAAAATTTGCAAAAAGCTTGAAGTTACAGATAACATTTACAAAACCCAAAAATGATCCTGACAAAATATCTGTTCACTACTTACACAAAGTCAAAATGCATACGAGTACCTATCACCTAGTTAGTTAACCGTGTACACTAAACTCATTAAAACATTTCTGCAACGTTACAATGACGTACGACGAGCCAAAATGAGTTACCTATTCGAGTTACAAGTGATAGAAAAATATGTTTATAAGAAAAATATGCTCAGATGGCTTTTCGAAAGCCTGGGCTATCAACAGTGAGTGTACATCTTTAATGGTGCTATTTATGCCCTCCACTTCATCTCCAGCCACTTATGTGAAGAAAGTTTAGGGCTCTACAATAAAAAAGCAGGCCTGGCACCCACAGCTCGGCGTACGCCAGTTTCTCTTGAACTCATCACGTACTCGCACGAACGCAGGCAACCCAAGTTTGCAGAAGCTCACAAAGTCAGAGGCGTAACAAAAATATTGCTAGAAAAGCGGCCGTACGTGCCTGGCCTGCACTGTATACAGGCGTATCTAAGCGGTTGCCTTAGTGTAGTGTGCTCTTTCACACCTAGGGCCGCATTTTAAAAAAAATTACGCTATCAGAGTAGTGCAGCCGATAGTTAAAGTTCATCTGTCAACTTGCCTACCTTACATGCTATTTTTCCTGAGCCAACTTCACCTTTTTCTTGTTATTGTCAGAAACACAGCATCTGGAAACTGTGCAAAGTTGTCTGATGCTGTGCTTAAACTTGATGTAAAAAAACCCGAAACTGATGATTTTTCTCAGAAAAATCGGCTAGCATGATAGCCACGTCCACAAGTGAAATTGCACTCCCGGCAGTGTCACTACAACAAAGCATAATGCTAGAAAATTTGGCCCCGCGTCCCTAAGTTGCTGAACTTAGACCACCGTTCCAACTCCTCTCTTGTTTACAAATTAGGCCTGGATTCCCATAAAATATTCATACACGTTTGTTTTGCTGTTTAAAAACACACGTGATACATAGAAGTTAAACACACTGTGCTGTAACATCTTTCTTTACTGTAAGACAGAATGTCTGGTCATATGAAAGTCTTTAGTGGGTGCAAGATAATACAAATTACGGCTTTTTCAGAGATTTTTAGCAACTCTAAAAAAAAAAAATTGCCAGACGTCTTAGAACATTACCTACAATAATTTGTGAGTAGGAAAGAGTTCTGGCTCTCACATTGCAGTACATCCCAACATTTGTTTCGCGTCCAATGCGATTTGTTCTTCGAGACATTGTTTCTCAAACCTTGGTCTGCATTCATCAACAAAGATAAAGTAAAATAATATGGTACCCAAGTGTACAACTGCATTAATGTATTTTACCTATGCATACTCCTAAAGTGATGTCAGCTAAACAAAAAATACAGTGATCGATAGATAAAAGGAAGGACTAGAACAGCTGAGTTAGTGAGAGAAGCTGAATCAAAAAACGCCTTTGAATAATTTTCGTCACGTATTATAAACAACTAGTAAACTCTTTTAACTTTTTCGTTGAATAGTCAGAAACACTTAACTCCTTGAGATAAATTTTCTTAAAATCATTTTAACGAAGCCAATATTAAAATTGATGGAAGATCGAGGGAGCAATGTAAAATTTGGCAAACAATTTTATGAATTCCTGAGAAATCTAGATAAAAAGAACAGACCTCAGCATAGAAAGAAAAAACAAACACTATTGTTGTTAAACACACTAAAAATGAAACCAACGCAATTGATCATCACCTACTTTGCAAGTAAGAGAATTATTGATTAGTAAATCCAATATTTCACTTTAGTGGTGTAGCCTGCAAGCCATACAGAGAAACCAATGAACACTACGAGCATTGTCGACACAAACAAGAAGTACAAAATCCAAATCTGAAATTTGTACAGGCGGCCACTCCGTGCTGAGCGCAATCTAAGACAATAAAATCTCTAAGACAACTCAATAGTAAATATCAGTTTACCAACGGCAAAGTGAGCGAATCAATTTTACCAAGAAATTCAAATGAAAATGATGAAAACAAAAATAGAACAACTACAAGAGCGTGATCAACATTTTCTAAGAGAGGACACCGCCGTGCTATTGAAACGAATTCCTGTAACCAAGTCAGCAACGTCAGCCTTTCTCACACAACATCTAGAGCTCACTATGTACGACATGCTCAATAGTTTACCTCTAGATCATGTAGGTACCCTGTTAAGGGAATGTTAACCCACAGAAGCATCTTGCCATTTTACTGGCGCGGCTCCTCTGGACACCATCTTACGCTTCACTGAGCGGTGTCCGTAGAAAATTTCACTCGACTCTGTGGCATCCAAATCTAAGTCTAACCGGACCTAGTCGACGCAGTGAGCATCTTCTTTAGGGTATCCAGTTAAATTTTCTAATTTGGATTATCAATAAATCATGAAAACCTAAATCACTACTAAAAAACGAGCACCTTAACGCATTTACACTATTCGCTATCCTAAAAATTGTTTAAAAATCCCGGGCACACGTGTAGCTCTGAAGCCGTCTTTCGACGTGTAGAATGTTACCCAACTCAGTTCTAAAGAAGAATAGTGAAAACTAAGGCTGAAGGAAACTTCTGTTCACTTCTTCTTAAACACTTAAGAACATTTGTTTTCGAAGATATTACGTGTGATATAGGATATGTTAGCAGTTCACTAGAGTTTAAGTCACCATACTAATATGAGCACAACCAAGAAAGTAAACACGAGTTATACGACTAACCATAGTAAGTACGAACAACCACCTTCGCACCAATCATTCTACCCTCAAAGAATTCTAACTCAAAAGTGGGAAAGGCTTCTTCACGTTAAAGTTCCAATTTCAAACAGCAGTGAATTTTTACGGTTATACTTGAACTGTTGCACGAACTTCATTGCTATATCCTACAATGGTAGATGCATTAGGCGACAGCAAATGGCGTATGCAACATTACGATAGCTGCCCACATACCCGTAGCTTAATTTAGCTCTGTTGAATAGCTCGTGTCGTCTGAGTCGATTTTCGAGTACATGCTGGGTTTTGTTCATGCTCATCAGAGCCTTCAGATAATCCAAAAAAAAGTGTTTTTCATTACGCCTGAGTGGTTTTTTCTTGACCCCAAAATTTGAAAAATTTGTCCTTAACAGGTAGGATGACGTACTTCTGAAAAGAGCACGCCAGAGTAACAAGCCTTAAATGTGTATTATGATTTTCAAACTTAAGCTCCAGGACAACACGGAATACTGTTGACACCATCTTCATCCAAATCGAGCATAGAAGCAATAAGAGCCGGACACTTGAGTTCAATAAAAAACTGTCAGGTTTGATGCGTCTTGACAAAAAATATAATTGTCAAAGACGTTCTACAAATCCTGTAATAACACGTTGACCGCGATGAATTAAACTGACTTTCAATATTCAGCTCAAATTTAAAGCGAATTGTAGTAAACAATTTTGAAAATAGCGAGCATTATCTGGATATTACCTTCATTTAACTTTGATAAAGTATTTATAAAAATTGTGCTCAGTCAACAGCATCATTAAAATTCCCTCCATGTACACCGGCGACTCATATTGCAGCCAACATATCAAGTCCAATATTTATTTCACAAATCATAATTTTATCAAATACTTGAATACAAAGAAATGAATTCATAATATGAAATAGCTTTCACGGAGCGAAACATTGAATACTTCGTTTAATACAAGTAATGTGAACGAACTAGAGCTTGAACTCTTTTGATGGTTATGTAAATAAAAATCCTCAATGGTAAATAAACATCACGGCTTTTGAAAACATGCATAACTTAATTTGAAATATAAATATGACTCCAAAGATAAAGAGGGAAATGAAGGCATTTTGCTCCCGTGAATTGCACGCCTTGCTCGCAGTGAACCTTACGTAAAGCAAATAATTTTTTATCAGCCGCAATCAAAGAACATAAAACCACACGACATCCAGTAATCGTGCATACGGCGACTGCATTTGTCTGCCTGACTCAGACGCCAACTCTGCTTCATATTTTCCTGGTATCGCGACGCAACTGGCACACAAAGTGGGCCGGGGAGAGCAAGGGCAAGTGGACATTCACTGCAGCAAATAAGCGGGAACAGGGCTAAATGAGCTGTCGGCAGCTGCGGTGGACCATTAAAGCATGGCCGGCCCTCACCGCCGTGAGAGGTCAGGCTACAGCTCCGGGCCCAAATATCTACGACCATCTTTTACGAAACGTCATCCAAACAAGGACTAAAAGCTTGTGACCTTAACAGAACTTTTGCTTAAATACATCTTTGCGACTCATTTAATGTTCCCCTAGCAAAATGTTGAAATGCTTCGTTACTTGTTGCTGGTATTATGTCACAAATATCGTCAAAACATGACCACCGGTCAATTGCAGAGAGGTGCTCAACCATATAACTTTCGTTCTCGGTTAATAGGTCACACCTTCAGGAGAGTAAGAAAGGGTCATAACTTCCAACTCTCGCTGGAAACCAATAATTAGCAGTCACGCTAGAAAACTTGCGTTCAACTTGCAATCATGACACTACATCTTTTCTTGAGAGTTTCAACGAGTTTACTGATAAGAATCTTACAATGTTAGCCAGAAATGCCTCAACAAAGGCCTTTGGAAATCTCCCTACGTCGAGCTATGAAAAAATCTAATTTAGCAATCCGCAAGAATGATAAGGCATTAAGTACAAAAGAAAAGCGACTGGGACGATCAGTTAAGGTAGTTAATTTGGATGACAGGTGTTATTGTCAGAATGACTATTAAATGCGATAACAAAATAAACCCGAAATTAAACTTTTAGCAGGGTTCAGTTCCAAATAATTCGTACCCTAATTATTACTTGCATCATGTCCTGCGACAGTTAGGTTTACGTAGGTAACTAACTAAATTACTCATTTACGTCCACCCGTTACATAATCAACAAGTGATAGGCTTTGATCTATTTTGCATTCAAGTAAATCTATCACATCTCCTTTAATCAAACCATTTTTTACATACGTCTTCACATGTTATTTCAACGCTAACTGGAAGAAACGAACGCATTCAGAATGTTTTTTAAAATGTAACCGAATTGTTTTTATCGCTGAAGCATGCCACATGACCCGAGCTGCACATGACGTGTAAGGAGTGAGAAGCTGTTCATGAGTGAATATCCCAGTGGAAAAGAACAAAACTAGTTAGTTGCTCTGAAATCGACTTATTCGTGAAATTGACTTATTCGCGTTCACTCGTGAATATTACTACTTAGTCATTCAAGAAAGAACGTGAAATGATTTACGCACGTTCGACCTTTCCCATTTCTTTGCAAACTGTGATGTAATAGCTCACTATCTATTATAGCATTACATAATTGTAGAAGCTCAGTCGTACAAGGTCGATTAGCGGAATCCGTATTTTATTCTAATCGCAGAAATTGATGGGTAAATATTGGTATATTGTAAAATTTTTCATCTCTCAACAAGATAATTCGAGACATGCGTGCAAACTCCCGAGTTTATGTAAGAACGAATGTCGTAGGACACCTATGAATAGCAGCTTGAAAGGAATGATGCAAACTCGTTATTAAGACCAGTTTGTGTCAAGACCATTACATCTCGCAGTAAAATGTCGCTCACTTGAGAAGGAAATTACTTTCAAGAGACTCGAGAGAGGTCACAAGTTTCCCAGTTAGTGTAGACTGCATTCACTCTTTCATCAAAGAGACGCCACATAGACTCGAAAGATCACGAGAAACAGGTAATTTTGGCGCAAAATGTTCTGACAAATTGGCCGGTGGCAGCCCTTTACCTCCAATTGATCGATACAGAAGATTTTCTTCGGTGCGCCGTGACTCGGCGTGATTGGACAGCGCTCGTTGTTGTCGAAATTTCGGACAATGTTGTAGCATTTTGTCTCACCTCAACATTGCATCACATCCAAAAGAAGAATGCGAAAAAAAAGATCGAGGGAAATTCGAAATTAGCGGACCTTTACAAAAATTCGTTAATTAGATTCTTTTGAAACTCTAAAAGTTCTCTTCTTGGATTATATAGCTGCAAGGCTCTATAAGTAACCGCTGAGCTGTGAGGAAGCTCACACATGGTTAAACGCATGTTGTAATCTAGCTGATGTAAGAAATGGTTAAAAGACTTGCAGATATTTAAAAAACACAGTGAGAATGTAATTTTCTGCTCCAACGAGTGTTAAATTTCAGAACAATATGTCGGTCTGTGCAATTAGATGCTTCGCATGAATCAAAGATTGAGTAACTAAGATTACATCATATTCATGTCGTAGAAAACGTAATCGTTTTTCTGCGTTATGACCCTAAGACGAAGATAATATCACAAGAACCAAAGTTTCTTTAATGGAAGACAATTCTGAGAAGGAAACAAAACAAATACATAACAGAAAGATATCCTAGAGTAAATGCATTCAATGAGGTGAGCTCAATGAAGCTAAATTTGGATTTCTAGACGGGGACTGCTGAATTATTGAATGGTTAACGGATTTTCAATCTAACCTCGCCCTCGTATCGGATGCTAAGAAATGTATATCGTTGATATTACATCATATTTCAAAAGTCTCCAATCGAAGTGTCACGGACAACTTCGAAGTTCACTGAAATTTAATATTAATCAGTAATTCGTTGAGCCCTCTGTAGAAGAATAAAGAAATCTGTAGCTAGAGTATTTCAAACTTACTTCAGAGTACACTCAGAACTCCACACTTCGTTTACCACGCTAGTTATCACAGTTGATAGTTAATTGAATTTGCTTCATAGACGAATGACTGGCAGTCATTAATGGAAATAATTTGTAACAAGAAAGAGGTATTTTCTTTCCTATAGTAGAATAAAATTGCTTAGGATTATTTTATTCAACGTGATAAACTGTAAGAGTATGCAAATAAAGCTATAATATGATACATCAACTCGTTCTTGCGTTATTGGTGATACTACGATCGAGAGTAGTTGAGGAACCAGATTATTTTCACACATTCTGCAGACAGTGTAATGTTTAACAATAAAGCTCCGACCGTCGCGCGTTATTTTGGTAACCTCGCCAGCATACATGGCCATATTTGTTCGTTGATACCAAAACGCAACGATGTAGAAAGGAGTCACAGCAATAAATAATATATCAGCCAGAACTTTGTACAAGTCTACACCCTCCTGAGGTAGCAAGTGACAAGACACTTTGGCACATGCGTGTAAAAACTAGATTTTTGAGCGCATGAGCTCACTTCACTTTGCTTCGTATTTAAAATTGTGGACACTGCAAATGCATGCAATATATTTCAATTCAATTAACTTGGTTTCATTTGTTTCAAAAATGAAGTCAATTTAGTAATTATTTTGATTATATCTGTTATGCTGCTTGGACACATGCAAGAGATAGGCAGGGGTAAATTAACCCGGCTGATCAGGAGAGAATCACAGCAGCATCATTCCAGAAACCTACAACAGTTAATACGGACATCAAATTAAGGTTTAACAAAGAATTCGAAATAGTAAATCACAGAATGAAGTGTGGCAAGACACATTTAATTCGCCGGTTCTCGTTGATTCGTGTTTGAACATTTGTATGTTAATTAATAACGAGGATCATTTTGTACCCTGAAAGCAGAAGACGCAACCTAACCCCTGGAACGTCGACACATCGAAGTGACGATCGAGAAGTGAGAGGCCGTCACCTCGAGACGTCTCTGGGACCTGGCTTGATTAGCGCATCTGCCCAGAGCGACATAAAATGTGAAGAACTGTTTCATCATTCAGCAACTAACGCCTGGCATAAAAACAGAGCTGCTATTGCGTCACGCGGCAGGGGAACTGCAGTGATCATTAAATTTTATGGGACTGTAAAGTAGGGAATAGACAGCGCTTCTGAAAAATCTTTGACAACAGAATTGGTTTTAATCGATAAACACACAGTAGATAATGTAAAGAAGTATTCAAGAGGCAATTGCACTGTTTACTTCCACCATCCATATTGAAGCGTAGTATTTCTTTGCGGCACTTGAGATCTAACGAACAACTGTGACAAACCTTCAGGTCAGAAATCATTATCATTATAATCGCTGTCCCGTTTTTCAGCACCTCCGATATTCTTCTTAAACTTTTATCTTTTTCCTAACCTTTTTTCAACTTATTGTTTCCATGCGCATAGGATCCTGCTCGGGAACGCACCTTGTTCATTGGTTCCGCTTTCCTTCAACTCCATCCTAAATGGTGCTTTCATTTTTCTTCTCTTTGAACATCTTCGTTGTAGTAAGGGAGGTTGAAACGAACTTATAATCAATCAATCCAATGAGAAGTCGTGTGCACGACAGATTGAGAGCTAAAAGTGACGATTCAAGAACCATGAATCCTAAAATGCCACAGTGCGAGACTTCGTAAAAATACAAGTATTTTTGGATATACCTTGTGTTGGACGGAATACATTGTTATGAAGTAATATTTAACATAAGGTGCTGCAGATTTTCATGATGTACATTTTATTCTAGATGGAAGGTCGTTCGAGGTTTCTATCGTCGCCAACATAGGATGTGGGCATAAAAGGGCTGCAATCAACTAAATGCATGGGCATGATCGATTTTCGTTAGGAATTTGCTGCCAACTTAGAGACTGGTCAAATGATACTCTGTTACACACTTTGGAATGGGTGATGACGTTCAGTTATGCATAATTTAGTTAGCCCTTTAAAAGCAACTGAAGTTCTAAAGGGTGTTCGAAAAGTCGAAATTTCGAAAGATAAAAAGCAAATTTGCAGGTGAAATTCTGACACACATCATGCATCCAGGATAGTTGAAATTAGAGTTGTAGTGTGATTCTATGTATCGCTTACATTTAAATATTTTAAAACGAATTCAATTTGACGCTACCTGACGAAGTTGATGGTTTGACTCGATTCGAAGAACGCTTGTCTTCGAGATACTGCGATGCGGACACCATTCTCAGCCTGTACCTCGCATCTGAAGCTAACATATGATTAGCGATACGCTGAAACTTTACCGGTCCGGGGTCGGATTTTAGAGTGTTTTTCTTGGTTGTTGCAGTGCAGCCAGCAGTGCAAGTTCTTCTAAAGGTTTGGCTACCCTACCTGCTGCTTTTCTGGCCGAAATGTTAACGTTTGAGATTCTTTCAAATAAAAATCAAGCATACAACATCTGGTAACCCAGAGGATTTATGCTCAAATTTTACCCGAAAAAAGGTCAAACTTACAGATTTTAGCGAATGAAATACGCTAATAGTTGGTAAGACAGTAGATGAACTTTCGGTGCCGGCTGTACAGTTACGACGACGTAAAATATTTGAAAATCCTGCTGTAGAAGGATATTTAACTCGTCTCTCTCCAGGCATGTCACCCGGTTCCTTTCAGCAGCAATAGAAGTTGTTTTATGTGTTCACTTGTAATGCAAATTCGAGGGAAGTGTTAACCACTTCTCTCTCGTATATTTGCTTCTCTTTTGCACATTTGCTTGTCTCCTGTACATCCGTTGTAGCACGAATCAGTGTAGTGTTGCAGGGAGGCCGGGAGCCGCAGCAAGCCTACCACTGCCCAGCGCTTGGCAGGGGCGGCGGCGCACTTTCACTGAACTGGAAGACGACGCCGCATGACGGACCACTTCCGCTCCTGACGCAGGAACTCGGCCAAACCGCCGGCCGCGTCTTCTATGTGAGTCACGAGACACGCAAAATGCGCTCAGCCAGCGTACGATGGCGTAAGTCAAACGGAACTAAAATTTTATGAGCCACTCAGCTGTAGTCAGTGAACTTTTAACATAGCGCCTTGATTGCGCTTGCAATGCTTGGCAAGAAATAGTTATCATAACCTCATCTGTTTCAATTATTGCATGACTGATCATCTGACCATAACATGAAGCTCTGACTTTATGAAGGGCCCTTGAACACCTTCCACAAATTTAACCATTACAAATTAGCTTAAAATTATGCTCTATCAAATTATCAATACGACTTCCTGTTACGAAAGCCCCACGCCACAATGCAGTGTGTCAACAATTCCTTGTGGTCTATCATTAAGTTAGAGTGACAATAACATTACAAGAAAATTGGATGAAAAGTGCTCAAAAATATATGTGTTTATAGTTGATTTCTTGCTTATGCACGCGTTCCTTCTCTTGAAAATTACCGTTTGATATACTCCCCTTTCATTTGCATGGCTGCTTGTGTAATTCCGTGTCATTTCTGATGATAATGTTGGAGTGTTGCAGGTTTACAAGTCCAAACGGGAAAGACTCTAAACAGGTCTGTGGTCGTCAAGTTCTGTTATTTGAAAGCACTACAATGCATAAATATTACGAGGAAAAGTAAAAAAACAGGACTTCACAATCTCGGTAAATGAGAGGAAAATCTTTATTGCACGAATAGTGTTGGACTAAAACGTGCGAGTAAACAGAATTTCTTGCTCCCACATTTTAATTAATCTCTGATTGATAGAAATGTTTTCTGACATTTATAGGTTTACGTTACAACAGAAAAGTTAGTTTTTCAGTTGTTTCACTTTTGAGTGCTTGTTTAGCTTGGTCATACTTGGTTAATTGAGTAGCGAAGCTCATCACTTCAAAATATAAATGATCAAGCCAGCACGATCGAGGCATCGAAGATAAAAAAATATAGGCACACAAGCATGTTAATCTTTAGGGCCTTAAAAAAATTGTGTCATTAAGACACGATATCATAAATTGTCCGCAGTTTGAAAACCAGGTAACCAGCACAGTTCGTCTGATGGATGATCTCTAACCATAACTATTTTACGAAAATAAGAGCACATTTCCAAATAGAAATCAAGATGCGTCATCGTGATTTCTACCGCGCACTACAGCGTCATCGTCTTCATTGAAGCTTCTAAAAATCGGTCACCTGGCCATAATCTCTCATCCAAATTCTGGTTCGTCTAAAAGTGTCTCGTTCTGTTTTTTTATAAAAAGATGATTGTCAAGTATCCGTCAAGGGTAAGAAATTAATCCAAAACATAGCATTGAATAAACCCAAGCCCTTCTTCCGATGTGTCAAATTCACTATCTATGTGAGATGATCATGAAGAACTTAGTGTACCCTCGACGAGTTAACCATATGAAGTCAAAGGAACGGTGGCCGTGTTGTCTCTTATAAAGCGCAGTAATTTTCATACGTGCAAGGTAATTACGTAACGCAAAAATCTTTCACCTTCAAAATAAATATCGAATACAACGTTCAGTAAAAATCATTCGAATAAAATCAGAATAAAATTCATTCTAACTCTAAAAACAGATCTCAAAACTGTTTTCACTCCGTTCGAACTTAGGCTTGAAACTCGATTCCTCCTAAATTCGGAGAGAAAAGCTATTATACAACATTTTAAAAAGTCTTGGGTGCAATTTCATAGCTAGACATTGATGAATCTAGTTGTTTTGAAATAGCTGTCTCCTTTCTATTCGATTATTAGAAATAGTAAGCTTATTCTTATGAAATGTGACTAATCCTAAATCTATTTTTGAAAATGCAGTTTTCGCTTTCATTTTTATATGATAAATGGAATAAATAGTCTCTGTCTCTAGCCCTAAACAACTGTTTGATCAGCAAGGGGAAGGTGAAATCAAGTATTCTAGAGTGAATGAAATCGGAAACGTTGCATAAGGTTTCCATAAAATCCCAAGAAGTCACTGAACTTACTAGGGCCCATGAGCAGTTTTCTCTCAACCTTTCCATTGTATTAATTTTAAGTAATCATTTTATTCATGAATTGCTCGTAAAATGAATTGTTTAACATAATTTTTTTTAATTATATATTCATGTGCCATCTACGCTGAAATGACACAATGATGCGCGTGTATTTCACAGCGTTTTCAGAATTACAACCAGCAAATTTTTATTGCATCAAACTTTCTCTTTCAAACATGCTTTGTTACGATTCTTCAATGTCGGTCATATGCTTGAAAAAATGCCTAGATTCAATGACATGAAAAGGCACAACTAAAGTAAACATAAATCTTTGTGTTTGAATGAAAACGAAGTCTCACGGTTTGCGATAAAAGTTCATGTCGTAACTCAGCTACTTGAAACTCTGTTGCATGGCTGCTGTGTTTGAGATAAAGGTTTACATCAACAACAAATGAACGAGTTTGATTAGCAATTGTCGCTTCGTCACAATACATTTCTCTTGAATACGCTGGCTAATTTCATGATGTCGCTGCCATTCATGCACAGTGCAGTCACGAGAAAATTTCAAGGCTGAAAATAATGGAAACTCCTTACATGAATATTAATCAAGGTTTCTAAGGAACCTCTAGACACAAAAGAGCCTGTTAATTAGATTTGCTAAACAATGCATGCACGCAGTGAAGCAATTAAGTTATCTCATTGAGGGGAAGAAAACACACCAAAATTGCATTCATCACTCAGGCGCAAGGCGTTCAGAAGACATCCAAAATCTTTTTGGTATAATTTCAATGCCATTGAGTGAACAACAACTATTGACGTAGCTTGCTCGCATAGGTAGTGATGAAACTGCAACCTCAATCTTTGGAGAGAAATTTCACCAAAACTGGCCGAGGCAGCGGCACACTTCTTTCGGCTCTTGAGTTGCTTCGCAATGTCAGTACAACACCAAAAGTGCTAGCGAGAATGTTCACATATTTGGACACGCTCTTCGCGGTATCACGTGGAAAACCAGAAAATCTCTCGGACTCTAAAAATTTAGCTCTGTAAAAATTGGCCTCATTTAAGCAAATAAATTTTTCCTCTTCATTGTTTTAAACAACTGACTTGCATCGCTTGAACTTAAATTATGAAGTTTTTGTCCGAGTATCATAAGAACGTTTCATGCAATAACCTTTCTACAGAATACGGTCATTGCATAATCTCACATGAATAATATCATCATCAACGAGTACCTACACCGCAATTTCAAACAGCCTTTCATAAAAATTAATTTTTTGTTCGACAGACTGTGTTATAGTTACGATTTGGTACAGGTATATATGAATGGGTACATTAGATTTAAGATACAATTAAAGTTTAAAGCAAGGCAGCTGGACGTTTAAAAACAAGTACGACAGAGCCGAACTGTTCCTGAGGAGAAACTGAAAACAGGCCGACAAATTGTACTTTTGAAAAAAAAGATAGAAGCTTGCTACCTACTGAGCCGTTTAATGTTAATTATCACTTTGGAAGTTTAGATAATGTAATGAGTGAACAGTAAGTACGCACGCGTACAATTACTAACAAAAATGTTAGCATTTCCTTTTCCTGTAGTTGTGGTACGGCATTCACCAACAAATCTTAGACTTAGCGCTTTACTGGACTCCACCTAGAAATTACCTTTCAGAGAAAATGATAGAGTTCCTCTGATCGAAGATAGGGCACTCTCGAGGCATAAAACTAGCTATGTACAGAGTGAAAAGTCAAAACGTTAGCTGCACGCGCTGATAGCGTCTATCTATGCACCAGAGCTGGAGCGCTCCAGCATGAAGCACAACGTCTAACTTGCCCAACCCCTTTCGAAAATTTCTTGTTAGAGTTCACTTCAATTCTTTCGTCGACAGACCTGGCGTTGAATAAACGGTATTTTTAACAATTCCATTAAGAAACATGACAACAACCTTTCATTAAATCATGTGTATTCAGTGCATTAGATCTTCCACTGTGCCTTTATTAGTTTGTACCATGAATCGACAATAGTAATTGCAAATCGAGTTACTAACTAGACGAGTTCCATTGCACAGGAAAACCACAACCAGTGTAGATCTTAGGAAACCACAGTCGAAATAGTCGTGAACTTCACAGTTGCTGCGGCGGTGGAGTGACTGGCACCTGCCAGAGAGAGTCATGATCTCGTAAGACGCCAGCACTCGGCGGGTCACCGCTCGTAACGCAGCACGGTTCGCGACAGACTTTGGCATTCATGATTTTGCAAGGTTTCACGGCCTAGCACTTTATTTAATGGGAGAAAAACCCGGTTTTGAGCATGGCTACTCAGAGTAGCGACCTTCCAGCGACGAAATTTTTGTGTAATCTAAGCCAGCTATCGAGAGGGGGTTAATTAATCCTTCCTCTTGCCTGCAAGTCTCGTGCTCTATTTTCATGGTGTGACATTTTCAGGGCTGACTCTTACCGCAATTCCAGGTTGCGAGTCATTTCTTCTCGGAAGGGATCCGACAAAAACTTGAGAGAATGTCTCCGGTGTTATGAAACTCCACCAGTGAGGTTTAAATTTTTTGGGTGTATCAGAGCGTCAAAGCTCGTCCCAAGTGAATCTGTCCATGCTGTTGAAATGCACAAAAACTTAACTTTTCGGCTGGTTTATATGTAACCATAACACAAGCATTTTTTGTGATTGAGTTCCCTCAAAAGAGTCAAGGATATTTCCATCAACACAAATGTGTTAGGTTAGTAGTGCTCATAAAACAACTGAAATTTACTGATAAGTCAAAAAAACTACTTTTTCATTTTACCAACTTGAAATACAACGTAATAAAATTTAGTATTGAATTACAACAAACCAAATGATAAACTTCAACACAAAACTCGATTTCGATCAGCTCATCCCTCAACAGGTAGCTGGCGTTGTTTTTCATTGAAAGATAAATAAATATTTGAGATGAATTTGTAATAATACGACGTTATTATACATAAAAAATTGCCGTGCTATTTTCCTATGAACACAGCACACAGTGCGTGTAGGTGCATTTGCTTGTGATGGAGGTACAACTCCGCTCCTCGAGAACATGGCTCAAAATCGCCGCTGACGTTATAACAGCTCAAAAATGAAGATTCAAATAGAAATTCAAGACTAACCGGAAGTCTAGATGAAAGCAGCCAATTTGCAATTTTTTTGCGTGGAATGAAATGGAAAAAGTTCTGAGTGGAAGGCTAAAAAATAAAGAGTGCGCAAAAAATTCCCGTACTATTAAACTCACAGTTCTCCTAGAGGCATGAGAGAAATCACATAAAATACAATATTATCTAGAATCGCAGCACCGACAGAAAGTGTTGCCTAATTTTCCCCTTGTATTGCTATTAGGTTTTGTTTCTTTATTGTCTCAATTCATTTGGGCGCTAAGTCTACCTACACTGAACGCGCTTCATCAATAAAATGGATAAATATGGTACACATCTAGGTGAGTGCGGGTCACCTGCATTTCTCTCTTGTTAGCATTAGCGAAAGCATCCTTGGTTTTATCTCATATAATTTCTGGGTGTCGCCACGTGATAAAAACGTTAGACACAAATGTGCGCTCGAGGTTAGGGGAACCTAACTTAGCGTTTGAAGATGAAGAACCACTGGGAGTGGAAGATCTTACTTGCTCTTACTAGATAATTGTTCCCACTTCTCTTGGCCTGGCTAGTGAGACTGCACACGAAAATACATCCGTCAATATAAAGCCATTAAGAACAATTATACTTAACAACGACTATGCAGAATATAAACACACGTATAAAAATCAATACGGACATTCACCAAGTATGACTATATTGCTGGAGGAACATAAATAAGTGAATTACAACCGACACCCTCACCCAAAGAAAACCTTACTGTTCACTCATTACATAATCTAAACTACCAAAGTGATAATACACATGAAGCGGCTCATTAGGTAGCAGATAACAAAAAATTAACATATGTGCAGCCGTATGCCTGAGCGCATGTGCACCAAAGAGCCGGACCTCACTTAGTCGGGCATCAATGTGGCAAGTTTTCACAAAGTGATCAATTAAGAGCGTAGTGATGACCACTAATTTCTCCGACAGAACACACGTCTCGACGAACGTAAGCCAAGGAGAGAGCAGCCAGACTCTCCTTTGCTAGTCGCGTACGCCATCGCCCCGGGCTCTGATTTTTGTGCCTGGCACCGTCTTTGGTTGGCGATGAGGGCTTTTTTTGCGAATAGAAAACGAACTTTTCCCTGCACCTCGCTTTAATATACGTGAATATAAATGACTCGAGTACTGCACCAACTGAACTGTGTCTGCTGAGTCGAGTTTTTCCAAGTTAAAAACAGGGAAAGTGACAATAACTGTACAAAAAACCACCGGGAGTTGCTGAGCCATGACCTGGTTCAGAATAGTTTCCTATATGATTTATATGTCCAATCAAAACGCCAGACTTACTCGAAATTACGACGCACGTGTACAATTACTATTTTTTGATCTGTGGTCAAATCACTATGTTTCAAATCGATTATTTCGTTCAGGTCAGATTTCACCACAAATAAATAATTTACATGTTTAAAAAAACATTTGCTTGCAATGTCATGGGAGGTTGCCGGACGCAAGCCGTGAAATTATTAAAGTGTGGTAAGTTAATATTCCAATTCTTTTAAACAAAGTAACAAAGAAGGATTAAAAAAAATGCTCGAATTCGTAGTCGGCAATTAACGGGCTTTAGCTTATATCCGCCAACTATGTCTCCATAAGAAAATAACCGTTAGGGAGCTATTTTCAACGCAATAAAATATGTACCAGTAAAGTACGACTGAAATGTTGTAATACCAAGTAATATAGTTTCTGTAACTTACGGGAAACATGAAAATGTCCATCATAAAAAATATGACATCTAGGAAATCATTCAAATCCCCACAGAGTGACACCTGCAGTGATTACATTCCTTTGCCTAACATTGAACATTAGTGAATGTCGCGTCGCTGTGAAGAGACATGCTCGTGGCGCATGTCGCACGTACAACTGCACCAAAATGCGCCGCATTGAGCACTGTGGCCCCGTCCTGAGGCCGCTCTGGCCTCTGCAAAGTATGCAACACTGCCACACTCACCCGAAAATTCATGTCAAGCCCCCTGACGTTGTGTTACATGACACGTTTCACAAATCGTGCAAAGGTTAATTCACCAGTCGATTCCATTTACGTTCAGATGTTACCTCATATTTATTTTCAGAGGTTAATGGAATTCTAACATTTTAGAAACAGAATGTCATGAAAAAAATGTAGGTAAGACGCTTCATGTTGTTCCGAAGCAAAGCCACTTTCTGAAACAGCCAAACATCATCATCATCGGGGGCAAGCATTTTGCCCTTAGCACTTGGTTGCAGCGCAAATATTCTAATTACTGTTTGTTTGGCAATGTACTTCTCAGAACACTGCAAAAGCAAAATAACGACAATGAAGATTCAGGTGGGTTCATGCAATTTAAATATGATTTTTACATTGCTTAGAAACTATTATCTTTCACTTTTACGAAGGATTTTTTCATCATTCATTCGTTTAATGTTGTGGCCACACTTCGGAACCAAACATTTCATCAAAGTGCAATAAGTCAAAGTTACGAAACATTTACCTGCCTGCACAGACATTTTGTAGCCGATGCAAGTATGGAAGTTGTCTGACACATCAGGCTCTTTCACTGTAATTAACGTTCGGTGCGTGACGCGGTCGTGCGAGTTCGCCGGTTGAACACCAGAAACCAACGCGACACGCCTTTCGTCGAAATATCGCGTTGTGTTTCGAATGTTCCAGATTTTGGGATTCGGCGACCGCGTGATAGGTCCGGAGAACAATTACTTTCGGAAATGTCAAGCCAATGAATGCATTCCTCCCCCAAAACGCTCAAAAAAAGTTGTCATCATGATGCTGAGGCGCTCAAAAGTAGGCCAAATACCGAGAAAAGAAAAGGCTATAGAGACAAAGATTTACGCATTGAAAATCTTCGCACAGTAGTTAACTGTGTCGAGGAAGGCGTTAATGTGAAAGGCTTTTACTCTCCCTCGCCTCGGAAACCATTCAGTGTAGTGAAATTAGTTGCCTAGTCACCGTCGTCATGATCTTGACAGAAGTCATGCGGAGGCCGACCTTCAACTCTCCTTCGCTGGTTTATCAGCTAGATCCAAAGAGCATCAGACTCAAGCGCAGCTAACATTGGGAGGAGTAAATGTTTTAAAAAGTCAGTGAAACGCGAATGCCATTTGGCTAAGATCGTGGGGTGGGCATTCGCCGAACGACCTTGACAAAGAAAAATAACAAGCTATTCACGAAATTCTCTAACATCCATCAGAAGCGTGGTATTCAAAAGGTTACGCATTCCAGAAAAACGTTTTATCTTGAATAACGTCACAGTGCCGCATTAACTTCCCACGCAAGGGGTCACCATGAACAGAGGATTTTGCAATGTATATATTAAACTACGTTTTGTAATAACAGTCGTAAAGTACATTATTAGCTACGAAAAACTCTGCAAGAATTCAAGATAAAATCCTGTTTCAAGTTCCATTTCATTTTAAATGTCAAGTGACCACTGCCGGGACAAAGAAGGTTCACCCTGCAGAGCTGACTGCAAAAAGCATGGACGGTTCCATGCAGGTATGAGCATGAGCGCAGCCTTGACTTCATTTGTTGTCTAAAGTGCCATTATCGGTGGCGTACGCGCTTTAGTTCTCCGGTCCTGATGAGGTGAGCCGAGCAGCAACCCACCCGGCGCGGCGCACTTGGCCAACGTCCTGCATGCACTTCCATTGTTTCCTCAGGGTCCTAGTGAACGTTATCAAACTCAACGGAATGGTTTACGATCACCCCTGCCGCACCGACATGGCCACGGCCTAACTCATACCTTCCACCACATCGACTTATCCAGAAATTCCCGCACGTGTAGCGGTACTCAAAAGTTAGAACGCTACATCGACCACATTCCGTTCACTTTGGAAACAAATTCCTACAAGACATGCGGGTGGAAGTACAAGAATAGTACATAAAAGCGTGTACGAAAACGAAATCTCACACACACAGCAAACGAGAGCTCTGTCACATTAGATGAAATTCATTCATATTTAATAACCTCCTAAACACGTGTGAGCGGAGTGTCGTCGTTGGGAAACATTACTAGGAAAAATCTTTTGTAAACGGCTAAAGTGCTCCGATATTCAAATTTTACTAAAAGATATTATGTATGCACTTTTCTTATTCAACGCCATGAAATCCCCTTCTATCAAATATACTGCACAAAATAACGCATGTTACATGTAATTTACAGAACATCTAAAAAACAACTGCTTTAGTTCTAAATTCTGAAAAGTGTCTGATAAACGTTGCATTGATTTTTTTAAGCGCCCTGCTATACCTGCAATAACATCTAAGTACACATGCCCGAAAGATCAGGTCTAGTATTGAGGCATTGCACGCGAGCAGTTTGTAGGTCAGAGCGAGTTTTGCAGGCATCAAAGGGAGCGTTGGGGCGGTCGGAGCACAGGGGGGGCAAACCTGATGGAGAAAACTGCGCCGAGAGTTTCCCTTTTCTCGCGGTCAACCGCGTTCTAACTTCCGTCTCGTTTAGAGCCTAGCTGGATCGAAAATGGTTTTAGCACTATCATATGTAGAATAATTTTCACATGTCGAGTTCCAGATTTGTACCGCACTGCAAGCGTAATTAGGCTAGATAATTAACTCACGCCTCGTCCTTTGTGCGGCGCACACTGTGCAGGAGAGGAGCACGGCAGCGACGATCTCGAAAAGCGGTGGAGACCCTGGCTCAACTTGTAATTCACGGCACTGACGCAACTGAAGTTGCTGCCAAGCCGAACAACTAATTTGCATATCTGTGAGATAAATTTCGAATAACTCACATTTTGACATTATTCATGTTCTCACTGGTATAGCAGATCAACAGTATAGGACTTCAGCTTTATTATTTGAAGCTCCGACACGGACGTTTTGGTAGTGACATAAGGCCAATATGATACGATAATTTCATTACAAGTTAGCATGACAAAAATTAAAGCCGCTTAGGTAACACATATGAAGGAAAAATATATTTACAGCACTGACGCCGTGCCCATGCAAGAGGTTTGGGATTTTATATGGGAATTTAACAGTCTAAAAAGTAAAATTAAACAGTACTAAATTAAAAAAAACGTGGGTTCAAAGGCGAATGATGAGGATTGAACGTATGAGGGATAATCGTTAGGAAACTTGAGCAATTAATAAAGGATATGGGACAGGACAACACTCAGATGGCACAGATTTGTCGTATTAAGGTCCAAAAGACGAGAAAAGTAACGTGATCCAAAGAATAATGGACATTCAGTGATGAAGAACGATAAATCGAGATCTGAGATAAAGACGTGACATTGTGGAACTCCAAGGTTAGATGGCAGTAGATGGCGGACCAAGCGGCTACGTCTGCACCGCCTGCACTAGCTGCACCGCCTGCACCAGCAGCCCCGCCTGCACCAGCTGCACCGCCTGCACTAGCTGCACCATCTGCACCAGCTGCACCGCCTGCACCAGCTGCACCGCTTGCACCAGCTGCACTGCCTGCACTAACTGCACCGCCTGCACCAGCTGCACCGCCTGCACTAGCTGCACCGCCTGCACTAGCTG
>JACJUY010000886.1:32622-53161 GCA_014220935.1 Platorchestia sp. MABIK | reverse complement strand
GCACCGCCTGCACCAGCAGCACCGCCTGCACCAGCTGCACTGCCTGCACCAGCGGCACCGCCTGCACCACCTGCACCGCCTGCATTAGCTGCACCGCCTGCACCGCTTGCACCGCCTGCACCGCCTGCACCACCTGCACCACCTGCACCGCCTGCACCACCTGCACCACCTGCACCGCCTGCAGACATAACAAGCGTAACAACCAGCATTTGGCGCGAGTAAATTCATTCCAAAAGCGCAATATTTTTAGCGCCATTCGCGAGGGTCGGTCAATAGTTGCAAATCTTCTTTATGAGAAGTTTTAAAACATGGACAGAATTGGGATTCCAATTCGCGATTATCTTAGTTACATGTGATACGCCAATTGTCATTGAGGTATTGTTGCATGCACTGATTTTTTCTGGACAACGCCAGGCCGTGCGAGAGTGACAGCGGGCAGAGGCAAAAAAAGAGGTCATGCCCGCCGACCGCGGCGCTGGCTCTGCTGCTGTCACTGACATCACGTAGTCATGAGTCGAGTCATTTCAGGCTTGTTCTCCTTCGAGTATTGTTCTTGCACATCATATAATGTTGCAATATTTAAGAGGAAAATCTAAAACGAGCAGCCACCAATCGTCAGCGATGAGCGATCTTCGGGAGGAATGCAACGTTTTCACCGAACCGAAATCTATCCAGTTCTCAGACACCATTCCTCTCAACGTATGCATCGTGAGGTATGGCTGCAATACCTCGCTCTCGAAAGGATACCAGATAGACCCCGTGCTGAAACAGGTTTCGGCAGATTCATACAAGCGGAACATACAATTTTGTTTTCAAGCCCAACCCAGTTTAACTTTTTCACCGCCTGCATGTGTGTTTTTCGCCGCCTCAGCGATTTAATCGCTTAAATCGCTTTGGAGGCCAAAAACATGCAAAACTTTACGGTGAAAAAGGTAAATTTAATTATGAACCGCGAAGTCTTCCGGAGTTCCGGATGTAAACACTGTCCCGCTGATATCCGCGTCGCCAGTCGACTGATGAATATTTCCGACCAAAGTGTTTCACATTAGAAATAACACATTACTAAAAGTGACTTAGAGCCCATAGGTTTTCGGAAGAAGAAAAAAGAAAAGAAGCCAAGCAACAACTCAGTCTATTCTAGGTCAGAAGCTAGTACAATACATCACAACACTCGTTTCAACTTCCCAGCTGCTAGTCAGTACCAGGCATTATGGCATGAAACGTTTTCCCTCTCAAGCGTCGGAAAACCGTAAGAAAAGGCAAGAAATATTTTCATTTCAGAAGCCAATGTAATTAATTGGCTTCAAGTGATGCGCATACTTTCTGAGTGGAATTATTGACGTATGAATCTTTGAGAGAACTAACTTTCCAATAGAAATTTATTACTTGGGATAAGAAAAATACAGCGAGTCTAATAAATTGTTGCTTCTGCTATCTACTGCTCAATATATTAATCGTATGCAGTTTCAATAATTTGCCGGGAAATTATACTACGCTCTAATAAATTAAGTTTATGCTATCATGGCAAAAACTTAAAATCTACATCAAGTTTCTCACTCACTTTGTCAGTCGATTCGTACTCTTCAACCTTCCTTCAGAATCCAGCATAAACTTTTGCGATATGACGGTTGATCTTTACAGCGCGCCTCAGTCGGTTTCTCTTTTAGCTTCATAAAAACCAGAAAGTTCGTCCGGCTGAGAGCACATCTGGTGCTCACACCTCACCTGAAGACAGCCACGCGCTAACTAAACTTGGAGCGGCCGCCCGCCAGCCGGGTTCTGGATTCAATGCAGTGAGGGTACCCTACAACTCGACGAAAATAGCGAGGGAATACGCTTCTAAATAGTATATTGAATAATCATCGAAACTCAGTCTAAAGAGAATCATAAATGTATAGTTATATATTAATTTATTTAACACACAAATTTATTCTGAATTTTACCTCCTTAGTAGGCGTCGAAATATTGTACATTTGTACGGCATCACCTTAAGAGATAGAATTCTGATAAAACTCACCAAAAACAGGTTAAAACGTCAGAGTGAATGAAAAATCCAATAGCATGAACTGTAGTAAGAATAGTAGCTACTGGAATTGGACTGCTATTTTTTCAGTTATTCTACTTGCAGTAATGTACAGAATATCTATTTTATAATTCAGAGCATCGCTTGAGAACATTAAGTTCAGAACTTTTCCGATGTAATTAGCATTTATTCCCACAAGCTGTTTCGTTTGGATAGGAACATTCTGTTATAAAAACAAACAATGATAATTAGTTCAAAGTACATAGCCTAAACATCAGAGCGCGGTACATGATCGTTTTTGCGTAGTTGCAATGTTACAAAAGTTATGGTGAAGAACCGTAAATTGCAATTGACATGAAATTTAATTTTAACATAGTTCTCTTTAAAACGAATTGAGTTGGTAGAGAAATTATTTGAATGTGCATTGCCTAACTTTGCCGCACGTTTAATGAGCAAGCGGAGCGGAGATCGCACGCTATAAAAGCGAGCTAACAGTCGTGAGTGTCTATCTGCTTTTAGCACTCCTTTGTCTTTATTGACTGCCTTAATTGTTCAGATATGCGGTCCATGATCGTGTGAACTTACTTTACTCTTCTTGCGCACAGTAATTATTTAAATTCTTTGAGTGCCAAGGTGTGCATGATTAGTGTGCACTTTAACAACTAGTGTGCACTTTAACAACTTGAAATACGATGCACTTTCATCGAGTGTATAAGAAGGAATCGTGGTGGTTTATGTCATGGGTTCGACTTGATTTTAATCTATATCACTCACCTCCGTGTTTGAAATTTGCGAAAATGTACAATCGTTTGGAGAAATAAGTTCGGTTCTGAAGGATGTCAGATATGTTTGAAATTACATTACTTTTTACATTTTTTATTTCATATTATTACTTTCATATTATTTTATAATATTTTTTGTATCGTCTGATTCTGTTTTTGCATTTGATTTACATTTCTTAGTATTGTGACTGTAAAATTTACTCTGTATTTTTCAGCCTGATGATGATGTTTGTACGTCGAAACGTTGCTTTTTATAAACATGCAGTGGTATCGAATTTTGTAGTTTTAGTAAAGATGATAAGTAATTTTCTTCGTCTTTTTAACGCGTGATGAACTGGAAAAATTCCGTAAGATTGAGAAATTGGAAAATTAATTATATTACTTTAAACTAAAATTGCATGCTGCACACAAATTTTTCTTCAGACATTTTTTTCTAGTTTAGGTCTACGATGAAAAAGTTTGATTGTTTAATTAGGGATGTTCTCCATCCCTCTGTGAAGCCCTATGCTTTTGTGTGTGTCGAACGTCGCTCGAAAACATGTACGTGGAAAACGAATACAGCTGAAAGTAATTTGTTGATATGTGCAGTCATTACGCTCATGTAACTGACGCCGAAACAAAACTGGAAGTTCATTCAAATACTGAACTGCGTTATGTTTCTATTCAATTGACTAGTTTAACTTGTAAATTGGAAAGCTGATGGGCTCCTGAAATATGGTTTACGTGAAGAATTACTCGCCAACATCGACGCCAGACAATGGTACTAAATTGCATTGAATTTCATTGTGTGATAATTCGATCAAAGAGGTGAAACTGCGCAAAAATAAATACGCTTCAATTTTTTCCAGAGTCATTTTCAGCAGATAAAGTTTCAAGAACATTGCGTGGAAAAAAGCTCACAAAGTTCAGTCGTGCTCAGAATTTTCAACACAAGATCAACGAAATGAAAGCGTTATGCTCTTCCATGCTCGAACCAATTAAGACGAATTTGAAGTGAGGAAACATTTTTCTGATAACCCTTTTTCTTTGAAAATATTTTTCAAGTTTTTATTTTCAATTTCACCCTCAGATACGCAGGAGTAAGCAGTGTAAGTCAATTTCCTTATTTTCCTTGTATAGAAAATATTAATTGTGGAAAAATCGGTACGCGTTCACGTCCATTGCTTTTCAGCACACAGCGAAATAGCTTTCTCTCACAGAGCTGCAACACACCGTTTTCAAGCAAGAGATCGTCAGCGTTAGCATGACACGACATTCTGCTCAAGCACAATTGGCTGACATGATTTACAGTGGGGAACCTTCAAAAATTGGAAGAAACATTCAAATTTAATAGGTGAAAACTTACTAAGCCCTGTAATCAGTTTGTTATTTGAACTTAAGACAAAGTTAAACAAACGAAACAGAAAAAAAATGACCAAATGAAGTAACGGGCTGTATTAAATCATTTGCAACACCTTTTTTCCAGTATAGACGATGGAAATCTTGTTTTCTCCGTCTTTCTTAATTTTGACAAGCATTCGATCGCGTAAACAATAACATTTTACTCGCGAAACTCTGCTGTAATGGCATTTGAGGAGCTGCACTTGATTAGTTCAAATCTTACCTAACAAATTGGAAGCAATTCGTTGCCATTGACGATGTACAACCGGAACTACTGATAATTAGCCACAAGGATCTGCCCTTAGGCCTCACGGATATTAAATGTTTTTCAGCAATATAGTTAAATCCAGTTCATTTTCTCAATTCGTACTTATTGCCGACGACAGCACACATTCTACTGCTCTTTCTTATCAAAATTTCATTGTAATCACGGAGAGTGAATATATGTAACGAACTACAAAAGGTTTCAATTTGATTCTAAGCTAATTAAATAAGCCTCAAAAACGACTAGCCATAAGACATTTTATTCTCTTACAAGTATCAGGCTGTCCGGAAAGCTTGCGCCGATTTTCAAGGAAACGAAAAAGGCCAATAAATATTTTTATCACATTTTAATCAACCAAATATGAACCATTTTGTTTCACAATACGTATCCATCTATACTCTAACTTGAAAAAACCTTCTTCCCAGAATTGACGTGTTTTTCTGACAAAGAATTTATCAAGGTAATCGTTTCATGTCATCCAAAGAATTGAACTTTTTACCATTAAAACTATTCTACAAAGACCTGAATAGGGGGAAATCTGAAGAGGCAATATCTGTTGAATATGGTGGGTGAGGTAAGACATCCCAGCCGAATTGCAGCAATTTTTGTCTGGTTCGCTACGAAGCGTGTGGTCATGTTGAAACACAACACCTTTCCTGTTGGCCAATTTTGGACGTTTTTCTTGAAATGCTGCTTTTAACTCATCCAGTTGTGAGCAGGATTTTTCAGAATTAATCGTCTGGTTACTTGGGAGAAGCTCATGGTACAGAATTCCCTTCCCATCCCACCAGACAAAAAGCATATCATTTTTAGAGCGAAGATCCGTTTTGGGGATGGCTAAGAGTGGCTCATGCCGCTTACTCCAGGATCGCTTTCTCTGAACATTTCGGTAAATAATTCGCTTCACATCCCCGGTCACAATTTGCTTTAAAAAAAGGCATAGTTTCATTTCGTTTATTAAGCAGATAACAGATGGAAATGCGATCTAAAAGATTCCACTCACTCAACTCATGCGGCACCCAAGCATCGTAGCGATTTGTGAACCCAAGCTCTACCAGGTGCTCATGAACGGCGGATTTTGAAAGGTTAAGGCTTTCTGACTATTCTCGGGTTGTGGAATGTAGGCTATTCTCAATTAATGACTTGATTTGGTGGTCATCTGTGGTGGATGGTCTGCCTGATATCTCTTTATCAATAAGGCTAAAATCCCCAGCTCGAAATTTCGCCAACCCCTTCCCTACAGTTCTTTCGGATACAGAATCATTACCGTAAACTGCGCATATTTCTTTGGTTGCTTGTGAGACATTTTTCCCTTTGTGAAAAAGAAAAGCATCAAGTGCCAAAAATGAATCTCTTTATCTTCCATTTTAAAGGGTTACAGAATTAACACAAGTCATAGGATCGTAAACCTTCTTCCATGAAAAGATGATTTAAACTGTTCTCCAAATGGAAGTGTAGTCAAATCTAACTCTCTGGACTTAAACAAAAAAATTAGTCGAAAGTTGAACAACTAAAAATCGGCACGAACTTTCTGGACAACCTTATAGAATGCGTCTCTTCCATGCATCAAGATTGATGATAATGAGATTGAAGAAACTAACTCAGGTAAATTCCTAAGCATTACAATAAATCCTTCCTATCTGGCCTTCAAAGAGCATATTGCACATTTCTGTTCTAAATAACCCAAATCCGTATTAATTCTCAATTAAGCTTTAAAGAAAAAGCTCTCAAAAAATATTTTCTCGAACCCTCATTTCATCAAATTCACAATACAGAGTTGAAACATGGCATGAAACTGACACAAATAAAACCAATTTGTTCTTCGCTCCGGAAAAAACACTGAAGCGGTAAAAAATTAGATTGCAATGCTCGCAGGAATGATTCATTCAAAAGTGTAAACACACTTAAGCTTTTGGATCTCTACAAGTTCTCCATATGTAATTTTATGTGTAAAACATTGTCTAATGAGGACGACAAAGACCTTAAACAATTTTAACTGCACAAACTGTCCATTATGATTACATATAACTCGAAATAAAAGTAACTTCATTATTCCTTATTATTCGAAAACAAGGTAACAACACAGCATCCTCTTCGTTGTAACCAAGACTTTAGAATTCGATCCCTGCTGAGACCAGAGAAAGAAGTTTTAACAAAGCTTTCAAAATAAATCATGAATCCCTATTTGAAGAGCAGTATTAATCACATAAGGTAATCAAGTCAATCTTTTCTGCTATGATTTTTCTTGAAAAGGTAATTTACCAAACGGTAAAAAGGTAATTTACCGTTTCTTGGCGAAATTGGCGATGGTGAAATCGAAGAAACCAACTCATGTAAATATCTGGGCATCATAATAGATAAACATCTGACCTTCAAAGAGCACATCGCTCATATTAGTTCTAAATTATCAATATCCATCGGAATCCTAAATAAAGTCAAAAATTTCCTCCCTGAATCAGCCTTACAAATGCTCTACCGAAAGCTCATTTCACCATACTTGCAATACGGAATAGAAGCATGGCACGGAACTGATAAAAATAAAACAAATAAAATTTTTACTCAGCAAAAAAAAACCATCAGAGTGGTAAAGAACCTAGAATATAATGCTCACACAAATGATTCATTCAAAAATTTACAAATACTTAAACTTTCGGATCTCTACAAAATCTCCATTTGTAATTTCATTTACAAAACATTTACAAATGATGGCGACAATAGCCTAAAACAATTATTAACTGCACAAACTGGTCATCATAACCATTTAACCCGAAATAGAAATGAATTCATGCTTCCTTATTATTCAAAGGCCCGGTCGCAACACAGTAACCTCTTCGTTGGAACTAAAACTTGGAAATCAATACCTGAGAAGATCCGTGAAAGTAATTCTTACGAAGTATTCAAAAGAAATCTTGAGTCTCACATCCTATCAGAATACTATAGTCGTGTAAGATCACCAAGTCAAATCTTGCCTCCTACATGTCTAATCCTAATAATGTAATTTGCCATGGTTAATATCGCCGATCTTCAGTCTGTTCTTAAAACCTTTAATCGAATATACTTTTGAATATAGCCCATATGACCTATATTGTAAAATGAAGCATCAAATATCGAGTTAATAATCCCATTGATCAATCAAATGCGAAACTAGATTAAGTGAATTAGGTTAAACTTTATTGTACACCTTAGAATAACGTGATGGTAGGATGCCCTAGAAGTCGCTGAACTTGTTCCGGCCCACAGGTAGCTATACGCAAATTTGACCATTGTACTAGACTTAAGAACCATTCTACCTCTGTAACACCTGTGGTAAATAAATTGTTTCAATTGTTTAAATTGTTTAAATGATTAATTACATAGATATTAAGTGTTTCTAAACTACAGTATACTGTTCTCATCTAGCCCGTATTAACTATTTTGTAAAGTTAAACATCGAACCTTGAGCGAACCAGTCTGTTGTACTACTAGGTTAATGAATTAGATTAAACATAATTGTACACCTAAAAATAGCGTTGTTTAAATTATTTTATTACGGTGGTCTTGCTAACATGTATACTTTTATTGCATCACTGAAAACCTCTGATGGTTTCATCCAAGCGAAAAGCACATTCCAGTTGTGGAAAACTGCATTTAGGTTATGAACTTCAGAACGAAAGTGAAGATATAGTCATCCTATGTTCAGACGTTCTTGAGTTAATCGCGTTAACACTTGAGATCAAAATAAAGGACATGTTATACGAGTTTAGGAACAGAAATCAACTACATAGATTCTGTTAACCGGAGCCAAGTAAATTTTCATCTCCACGAGGTTCATATCCTTGGCGTTTACCTCCATGGTATTAGAAGGTATGCATACATAGACAAATAACTGAACGTAGCGTCAAAAATTTTAATTTCATGTTTAGAGCCAATTATAAATAAGCAAAAATCAGAGCAGGGCGAACCAACTTTAATGCTGTCTCAAATGGATTGTGGAAGAAACACGACTTTCATGGTTAAAAAGAAATGAAGCCAATGTGAGACACTGTGCGATGTTGCGATAAAGCAAACATCGCTGTCAGTATGATCTCTAAGTGAGACACATCATAGGGCTTTCTTGCTAAAAACTATCCTGTACCACTTGAGAGAATGAGAAACACAATTCCACTGTCAAAGTATGTGTTTTCTAAATTGAAAGTAGATAATTTTCTAGGAACAGATTTGTCACCTATGCAATATGTTCAATTACAAGATGAGTAAAATAAGAGCTATTTAATTTATAAGTAAATTTTTTATCTTATGAGCTTCAAGGCTCATAATTTTCTATCTGGCAGAAAATACACTTCAGTTCCACAAAAATAGTACAAATTGCGAACAAAACTCAAAGCTCACAAAAACGAAGAAACAGATGATGAAAAACAGAAGAAAGAAAAAACACGTTTATTTATAAAAGATGTTGATACATGACATACAATACAACCAAATGGGTTTTAAATAAAAGGCTTAATATTCGTATACAAATGGAGTGCATGAAGGCTATAACTTAGTCTGTAGAACTTTGCTGAACACGGGTGATCGTACTGGTGCTCGATGTTTTATGAACTCGAGTGCATCCTACTGTTTCTAAATTCAAAGAACAGGAAATGATGTTACTTTGAACTTTCGTTTGTGTTAACGTGATTAGAATCCTTTGAATGTTCATAATCTCCAGTCTTCAGCTGATCCAGGGTTACACCGTAAGTTTTACTGTACACTACGACAAGCCTCAGCCACAAACACGTCCAACAGCTCCAAACTTAGCCGCGTGATCGGAGGATGAAAATTGTCTATGCGTTGTATTGGGTGTTTAGCATAAACAACAAATTACTCCACTGTGATTTCGTTTTCAATTTAGGTGAAGCACACCCATTTAAGACAAATGTAAGATAACAGCTATAGAGAACATGCTCTTCATGATCCACGATCGATAGGGTACTCATAATTGTAAATGTGTGCAAAAATCTCACCGATTTTCATTAAATTTTAGCTGCTCTTAACGCCAGCGTTTCGTGATCTTTTTGAAGAAAGTAAACGTAACTCTCGAACACGAAATCTTTGCATCCATTGAATGAATTTAGTGACTTCTACAATATGCTTTTATGTTACTGTTCATTTGGCACATTTATGTACCTCACTAAAATGTTTAGTGTCTTTGGGTCAGAAAAAACGAGGCTGCACTCTCTTACACAGGTTGCATAGCATCAACTCAGCCAGTTATTAAGAAGTGTAAGTTTCACTCTCTCATTTTCATGCGGAATTGTTGACTGCTTAACTTCCGGAGTCGGAGTTTAGTCTGCAGTTGGCAGCGCAGCTGAGATAATTACTACACATTCTTTTCATTTACTTAGCTAAATCTCTAGGAAACAGCTGCGTCAGTTCCTACATTGCAGCTGGTGTTCAGAATAACTGCCACTAAATACTGAAAAGCATGCTTTGTCTAGAGTTCATAACTCTTGCTTTGTTCTCCATGGCTGAGAGATATCGTTATTACCTCCCCAAAATTTTCGGCCCCAGCAAATGTGTCGGGAGGCGTGACGGAGCACAAAGCGAAATTACATTCCTTACACAACTATGAGATTTTATACTACATAGAAGAAATGATATCTGTACACTCTAGGTTAAATAACCTATAGTGTACATAGCTATCAGTATTTTCAGTTTAATAACATATGGAGAGTGAAATAATCGAGCAATATATTTTTTGATAACGTTTTGCCACAACTTTCTCTGGCCCAATTGAGGAGCATGATTGCGGCTCAATTCGTCGCAGATGCCACGTTCTGTTGCAACACTGTGAATGTTTGTTCGAGAGAACATCCAGTACAGTCAAGCGTAACAAAATCGAGGACAAACCTATCATTCATAAATGCACCCCATTTCAAGGAGCATCAGAAGTTTAGAACTTGGAGACCACTGTTCTCTGCAGTGGGACGCTTTGCTACTTTTTAATGGTTATTGATCACTCTAACAGTAACATACGAGTATAAACATTTTTCCTCGCGAATGATAACGCCACAGTGAATAGTAAAATAAAAACTGAAAGACGTGAACAAATTAAAAAATATACTGTATAGACGTACATTTGGCTTCTTTGTCGTACATGAAAGCTTATTTTGAACTCCTTTGAAAATCTAAATGAAAAATTGCTTCCAGGCAAAGAAATATTCAATACATTGTAATTTACAAATCAGCAAACTCTGATCTCCTCATTACTGACCCGGAGGTAAGACGCTTTGGCGCGTTATCTCATTCAATAGTTCTTACAGCTCTGATTCTGGTCAAGTAAGTGCCTTCACTGCAGTGAGACGATTTCCTTCGTTCACACGATCGAGGGATGAGGGCGCGGCCGGCGGCAGCGATACGTACGGTGAATTAATTCCCTTTTTTGGAACTCCGAGCAGATATTGTTTATCACTTTCACTTGAATGTTGTAGGACATGCTCTTAACTGTCACTTTTCTTGAACGCATAATTTTTTCTTCAAATTGTCTTCCTTGTTATGTTAAACATCTGCAGTATTCAGAAAGCTACGATTGGGTACAACTGGTATTTTGTTTTTATTAAAGTACAGCACATTATTTACGTTAAAGAATATTTTAGCTAACCTAACAAGACTAATTTGATGTAGATGAAGTCAGATGCACTAGCTCAAGCTTGTATTATCGATGCCTAAAATCATTACATTTCATGTACAAATATTTCGTCTTCGTTTTTAAACGGATTTGGCGATGCAGATCAATGCTTACCTGTGAGAGAGAAGCCTTAATTAAACTTATACACGGAGTAACAGAGTTTGGAATCAAGCATCACAGACACCTGGCTGGCTGCATACGCCGGGCAGGCAACCCGTCCGCGAGAAATCCTGCTTGTTGAGCGAGCACTTGCGCTCTCGAGAGAAATCAGTGATTCTAATTTCCGTAAACGCGTGTTTTTTTTTATTTTTTTACGTTGCTACGATGGTCTACATGACATGCGAATCGATTTCAGCTGAAGGTTAAAAAATTTTATAGTAACGAAGAAAAAAATAGAGAGTGAGGCGGGAGAAGTCTATGAGACCGGCAACACTTTCATCGTTTTTAAGTAGGATTCAAAACGTGCCCTATGCTGAGCAAGCTTCTTCGATAGCTCAACATACGTAGCATCGGATGAAATGAGTTTCTAATGCCAATGGGAGGAGGACTCCTGATTTATTCGCTGCTACAATTCGTGTTGAGCGGCTACTGGCTTGATCACGAACTGAACGGTTTACATCACGGCCAACACAGCCTCGAGCGATTGCGCAACGTCAGTGATTGATCACACTACTGTTTCAAGCGTCGTCGATAATAGCGCAATACAAAGCAAAAGTACTTGACTGGAATGGTACTTGGGGTAAAATTACACTTTTCCTTTCACGAAAGATTTTAGCATGCGGGCTGGTATACATATTTTTTAACTACAGTACCCTCAATTAATAGTACTAAAGGATAGTTTTTAAAATGAAGAGAATGTATTTACTCATCAAATGGACTGATTTACTAGTCGTGAAGGAAGGCCGAAAATGTCACACAAAGGAAAGGCAATTGCCGATTCGATAACTTGTACAAGAACTCTAACTCGATGCGACGAAACGAGATGTATAATTATGGTCCGAAATCATCTGAGCAGTGAGAAAGTTCGATTGGAAACATTTGGAAGAGAGCGCCCCTATAGATCGCAAAGGCTAACTGCCTGTGAGACAAGTCAGTCACAAATTACTATGGGTTTTTATGTTATGTCATAGACGGAAATATTAGTTGGATTTCTCCATGACGGAGCAAATAATAATGCAAAAATTGAATTTAACAATTATTTTTGGCTTGCAACATGGTGACTTGCTGTTTACGGCGCATGGGAACGCTTGAAAGTAAACGAAGTTAAATTGCAAGCAGTGCAGTCAGAGTTAAATTTCGTGACGGGAAATGTGCCTCACGCTTTTCAACATCAAAAGAAAATTATCTGCTGAATGTGAGTTCCGTTCACCTAGGTTCAATTTGGCCATATTTTTAGTTCCTATCTTAACTCCCTTCACTTGTAATGAATATACTGTGGAAAATTAAAAATCCTTTGAAAGCGATGTGGTTCAATTGATAACGCTGATAATCTCTTTATGGCTTCCTTTGACGTCGAGAATTTAGTTACTAACATTCCGCTGCACGATACCATAGAGATTTGTTTAGATCTTGTTTTCCGAGACAGATTCTGTAATTTACTTAATAATTTTTTGTTCTAAACTTTATTACAACTCTCTGTTCTAAATACATTTTTTTACAATATTTTTTATCAACGATTAGACGGGCTAGGAATGGGTCTCCCGTTAGGCCTTCCCTTTGCTATTATGTTCATGGCTTTTCACGAAAAAAGAGGGTTAGAAATACACCTGATCCAAATAAGCCTGTACTTAATAAACGTTACATCGATGATGCATTTTTTTTATTTAGAGATAGTTCTCACTGTAGGCTTTTATTGTCGTACTTGAATTCTCAACATCCAAATATTAGAAAAACTAAAAAAGACTTGCTGTTGCTTCTATCAAAACATTTCATGCATGTTAATTTTCAGATAATTTTAATGAACGCAAACAAAATTATTTCTTTTTTCAATTACATAGATAAGCTCCCGAATACTTTGCTCTCGTCAGTCATCTACAAGTATCGTTGCGCACTGTGTGCGTCTGACTGCGTAGGGCTCACGAAGAGGGCCTTGCGTATTCGTGTAGCGGAGCATGCCGGACGAAGCTTCCGTACTAATATGCCTCTTGTTTCTCCCTCTCATTCCTCTGCGCGTGCCCATGCAGAAAAGTGCGACCTGCGTGTTCGTTTAGATGATTTCCAGATAATTGTAACCGCTTCTAATCCAATTGATCTTCGAATTTTAGAGTCTCTTTTTATTATGAAAGACAAACCAGTTTTAAACGATGTCCAATTTTCCTTCCCCCTGCAAATTTCCATTTAATAACCACAAATGCTGATTACATATATCTTTGTTTTATGTGGATAAAAAAAATCTTTTGTGTTTCCTCAGATGCTGAAGATGACCCTTGTGGTCGAAACGTTCATTTTTAGTGTATATTTTTAGTTCCTGACATGTTAAACTCACTAAGAAATAATGTCTATTTTAAAAGTGACTATCATTGCTATTTATTTATAGAATAGAACACAATTTATCCACTTCCAGAAAATCAATCAAGTGAAGAAGTGCATGGGATAGAAGTATTTGGCCAGAATAAAAACAAGGCTTTATTGAGGTAAAGGTAAAGGTTTTTACATTGAGGTAAATATTAATGGTTTAACTTTTATGTACGATAATAACTTGAAGACAATATTGGAATAGGGAAACTAACTTTTGCTACTCCGTTGCATCAACATAAAGCAGTAAAGGAGTTAAAACGATCAGCTATGTCTGAATTCATTGCACAAGCCGAAACCCAGCCTTTATTAGAAAATCCCTCCAGTATCCTAAGCAGGTAGTTCACAATGTTTCTGTTTTGATGAAACTGGCCAAGATTGCAAAGTCACCCACACGCCAAGAAAAGATAAAATTTGCAAACCTTGCTTTCTAACTGGCCCAAAAGAAGCGTTAAGGCTAATTCAACCTCGTCATTTTCGACATTGGCGAAGAAGAGGCTCGTCAGTACCTTAACAATTATTCAAAGAGCGATCGAATGTTTTGAACTGGTCGAAAACAAATGGGCCGACTATCGAGTCCTTTTCTAATAAGAAGATTTCAACAGTTGATCGAGCTTCTAACAAACGTTATGATCGCTGGATTGCTCCTTCAAGCTCTGACGTTCATCCCACGCTGCCCACTAGGAAACCAGCTTGCTCCATGACCCTCTGCGGGGTTTTAAGTTAGGGTGACGTCTTTACCCACCTTTTCGATGACAACGATAAAGTAAATGTCGAATACTACGGCAATGTCTTGCATACAGAAATCCCTCCATGAAAGAAGGCCAAGGCTTCAAATTAGAACTTCATAAATCAACAAAACTCGGTTTCATCCCGTAAGGCAAGCAAAACCCTTGACTTGCTCAAGAGTTCCGGTGTGCGATTCTGGCATAAAAACTTTTAGCCTTCCAACTTGGCTGACCTGAACCCATTGGATCACTATGATATTTTTGATCAAAGCTTGTGCAAGCCCCACAACAGCATCACAGCCTTTGAGATGGACACCAAAACTGTCTTCAGAGTCGTTGGAACCGGCAGAAGTTATTGCTCGTCATGTCGCGCTTTCGAAAGCGTATACTGCAGAAACTGTCATCATGGCGGAAGGCGGTCATATCCCATGAAATTTTTTGTTCTCCCGGTCTGTTTAATAAACTGTCAAAATTTCAAAGTTTTATGTAGTTTTTCTTTTACACATTCCAATTTTATCAGGGAATATTAAATTTTACAGATTTATCTGATAGATTCTGTATGTTCTCTGAATCCTCATACCTGCATTCATGAATTATCTGTAGTCTTTCCCCCAAGCTAGAGCTGGAAATTTCAAATTACATCAAAAATAGTATTGTGCACATGCTTACGCCAAAGAAGTTTATACATTGAAAAGGACAACATTTATTTTCACAAATTATTCCTGAGTTTTTTTTAGAAATGAACAGACGATTGAAAGACAGCCTAATCCATTTTGAATATATTATACCGTCAAATAAGTGATCTGTGATTGTGTTTTCTCTTCACTTTAAAATACTGTATCTTTCGCAAATTTATTCTAGCTTTTCGACATCACTAGGTGATCCAGTTTTTTTAGAACTTCGTCGACGTCATTCACGTTACATAATGTGTATGTGCCAACAAAACCACATCAGCTGGAGTAGCTTGTTGGCCCGATAGAAGAAGCTGCAATACCATCTCGTCTAGAAAAAATTTGAGCTACAAATGAAAAAAAAAATCGACAAAAACAAAAGCGCAAAGTTAATACTACCGAGGTGTGGCTAATAGCCCACTCATGAAAAAAGGCACATTAGAATCAACACTGAATTGATCGCGCCGTACGCTGGTTCTGTAGTTACATTTATTGGTGCGACAGAAGAAAGTATTTCCATAAAAAAATCCATGTTCTGAAACGCATGTAGCGTTCCTTCGTCCTGAAATAAAATTCATGAATTTAGAGAGAGTTTCCACGAGCAAAGTTCTCAAAATGAATTAACAGGAAAGAGTTCTAGATGCATTACTGCCAAGAGGGCACTATACTCATGACATGACCTAAAAAGCAGCGCTAACCGAGTGTATCCGCAAATTTTATTTTAAAAGTACATCCGGTATGACTGTTAGCCTCTAAGAGAGAATTCCAGTCTAATTTATGGAACAGAAAGGCTCGAAATAAAGGAAGTCTTTTAAACTCCTTATTTATTAACAGGCGACAGTTGTCTGTATGCTTATTTTCTATCAGCCAGACATGGAAAACACTAATTACTGTGTGTGCGTAGTTAATTCAGTATTCATTTTTACAATTGGTATAAAAAGAAAACCTACGATAACATAAACTTATTTTACAAGCGATCGTTGAATAGTTCTTATATTCCATCATTAGTGCTGAAATTCAAATGAATAAAGAAATTATTTTAGTTTTATAAATTATTTTAAAGAGAGATAATCAAGGCTAACAAACTTCGTAATTTTAAACTCTCAGCAACTCAAATTTTTTTATTCACATCTGGCACTTTGTTGAGTATTCCATGGATAAACGTACATATGTGAGGAAGAATGAACGATAGTTTAAAACTTTGGAGTCATGTTGTCTTCCGTGTTGCAGGGGGTAAACAAACTATTAATGTTAAAGTAGCCAGCCGAACAATTTAAATATATTTTTTAATAGCTTACTGGAAATTAAACGTACGTGTATAGACTGCCCGTTCTGTGAGAGGATTCCCGAGGATTCCAAGCAATGAATTGTCTGTTATGGATGAAATACTAGAGAGAAATGTGCTTTCAGCGTAGAACTGCACGCAGCAATCATGCATGTATCGATTTTGGTATCGAGAGTCAGAGTTATCGTTAGTGTTGGTGTGTTTTAAACAAAAGTTTGAAAAGAAAATCGGTAAAATGAATGTCTTAAAGTGGTTGCCTCTAAATACTTTCATTCAAATAAGATTACAACGGATGTAGATTAGCTAGGCAATGTTTACTCGGGTCCGAACATGCTTTGCTTCTTCAGTTAATTAATTTTACAACCAGTTTTCGTTCATCATCTCTAAATTCAAGTAACCCATAATCAGAAGCCTAATGAAATCTACTTTGTTGCAGGAGGAGAGGAAGCTGTTCTTTAACTACTTTGTTCGAAATAACAAAATTATTCAAATTAAAGTTTTAATACTTCTTTACAACTACGAACTTAATAACCTGTTTTAACGTGAAAAAATTTATTGGAATATAGAGTTCGGCATGCTCTACTGAGGTTAAAAGGTCATAACTAGGGCTGTGACAATATACTCTGATCATATTTTCATTGCGTCAATAATCACCCACATTCGCATGTGTGTAATTTGTAATAAATCACATATGATTTGACACAATGTGTAAATACATGTGTAAATCACAAACATACGCATGTATGTATGGGATTATCAGGACAGTGACAATGATTAGAGCATATTGTCACAGCCCTAGTTACAACACTCGTCAAGATGTACTCCTGCCCATGCAACTAAAAAATAATGATGAAGCTATTATATTTGGGTGTCCAGTAGTACATATTATCTGATAAATTATTCTTGACAGCGCTGCAATGTTGAATCTTAACATAACTGCGAAAAAAGTCAAATAAAAGGTGCAAGGTATTTTCGAAGTACACGTGCACGAGTGGAAGTGAGTCCCAGAAGAAAGTAGAATAGTTTTACTAATTATTTCACCTTTTCCTGGTTAGCAGCTAGGCTGATGAGTAGGGTTTTTACACGCTGATATGAAATCATTGAAAAATATTTTGTAAAACAGTCCCTTATTGAAAAAATTATGTTAAAATGAATGTACTGGTGCTTGTATGTGAATGCGATTCGCTGGTGCCTGTGCGAGATTGGAGTCAGACAGTACGGAATTGGATAAGAACCACAAAAAGCGGCCACTTGATTTATTTTTACCACCATATTCCACTCTGTATTTCATTTCATACCGAAAAAAATCCTACTTGTGAACAGTTAATTTTAGGAAGTTCTGCATGGGATAGGTTTCGTGGTCATTTATGAGGCTTGTGGTGTTCAGTCATATTTTTTATAATTATTGTTCTCATTTATAACCCATTTTTATAGACACATACACTTTGAAATATTGAATATGAGGATTTGTACTAAATATTATTAAGTAAATTGTTGCTGAACAGCACATGGACTTTTAATGACTAATGATGTATCCACCAACGATGCTGAGAATACACAATGGTTATTGAACTAAATGTAAAATTTCTGTCAATTCAGCCCTACATGTTATCTCATCTTGGTGTAATTCACCTGAAAACGTAGTGTCAAAGACGTGTCTGAAAAACACATTCCCACTTCTCTCAACAATGGCACTTTTGGGTCACAATAATTGTAGAAAAAATATGGTGGAGATCAAAATGTGAGTGATACATCAGTGATACTTCTTTGCGAACAATTTATGATATTCCATAAGTTTGAGGTCACTTATTTATTACTCAACGAATGAAAGTTGTGCTCTGCCTATTTTTAAATTGTAAAAGAAAGCAAACAGATTATGTCCAGTAAAGTTCAGACATAAGATGCATAACCTTGGTTTTTAAAATGTCTTAACACAAAGGTCCATAGTTGGTAATCGTAAATAGGTTTCATAACAACGCACATCAATTGTTATTTTCGTGCGTCGTCAGTTTTAATTAGGGATTCATGAGTGTACAGGCTATTAGTTCTGATGGGTGAAACACAAGGTCCTTGGAGGTGAAGCCCAGGCGATCTTCGGTGTAGCCACGCAAGACGTTATAGGAATGCTGTTATCGGAACGATTTGTGGTTGAGTAGACATGTAGGACCGGACGTGGAGTTCAACAAGATGTAAAGCACAACCAGATGTGGAAGCATTAATGTATGTGTAAAATGTTGCCAGATGGGTGAGAGGAATTTTATAGTTTTGAAGTGAATAATTTGAAAGAAAATGAAATGCTTTATTGCTGAAGATACTTCATTATTTCGATGTGAGTTTTGGGCCGTTATAGTAAAGGAATAAAGGATGTTTTATTCGAATCAAGCCTGATATACATCATCTTGTACATTGTCTTTTTCAAATGCCTCAAAACTAACACCAGGAAGCAATGACGATTACCCCCGGCCAAGTCAGTACCCAATTCCGGCACCTACACAAAGTAGAGAATTGTGGTTGACGTGGTGTTTTTGCTCCGCTAGAGGACGCTGTGAAGGTGTGCACTCCGGCAGTCGAGAGACGATCGTTGCGCTAGGCCTAATTAGCGTCAGTCTGTGAGTACCGTGTCTGTGAGCCACAGTGAGCGGCAGCGCTCATCTGAAGTTCGTGTTCTTGTGCGTTCGGTACATTGTCCTCGGTGATTATTTGCTGTCGGATTGTGACAAAGTTCATCTGTGTTGGCTGTGTAAAGGCCGGAGCCTTGAGCGGAAAGTGTTCCGTGGGTTGGGCTTGTGAGCGGAAGTCGCGGTGGTTGTGAGAGGATTTGCAGACCACGTAGCAGTGGGGCTGCGGTACTGAAAAGTTCGATGCTGGACAGCGCGGTACAGCTGGACTGTACGAAGCTTCCTTGGACGGTGGGCGAGGTATCTGGGCTACGTTCTTGCACACGGAATTGATTTTGTTTTTACGCCACAAGCTATCAAGGCTTTTTCGCTTTGGTTTGGGTATTTGTGAAGGAGAGGATAATAATTGATTTTTCAATTTTTGATGCTTAATTATTGGTAATTAGATCGAAATAAATAATTTTTCATCTATGCACTTTCCGTCCCAAATGAGTTTTTAACGAGTTATAGCGGTCAATTTGTATTTTAATGCGCTCAAGGAAATTGAAAATTCCATTCCAAAGAAGCACTAAATGAACACATTTAAAAACGTTTTTCATGAATGACATGCTGCGGCTGAGAAGCCTGCGGCGACTGACAATGCGGCGGCGGTTGGCGCTGACGATCCGGGATCGGTAGTGCCGCCGGCTGAGAGCAAGCCGGGCTTACTTGTGGATGTTGGCATGGTGGTCAACATCCTGACTCAGGCGCATGAGCCGATTCTGGATCGATTGACTAGGCAGTTGCCTAAGTTGACCAACAATTGGTCGGTCGATGCGCTTGAGTGGCTGGAGAACCTGGAGAGGTTCTGCCAGCTGGAGCGCGAAGCGCCGGCGGACGTCATCGACTTTATGTTCGACGGCAATGCCGCTAGGGCGTATCGCTGTATGGCTGTCGGTGGTGCTGCTCAATGGGAGGTAGTACAGGCAACTCTGATTGCTGAATGTGCGTTGCCTAGGCAGGAGGCCTGGAGGCGGTTCACCGAGCGTCAGCTTGGAGCTGGCGAATCGCTGGACGTGTGCATTGATTGTTTGGAGCGTCTAGGTGGGAGGGTAGTGTTGTACTCGGGGATTTGGCTTTTAGGGTTAAGTTCTACGAGGGTCTCTTTACCTCTCTGAACGATTGGGCAGTTGCGCGTGAGGACGGGTATACTGCGCCGTTCGATGCGGTGGGATCGAAGGTGCGTGCCCGTGTGTCCGCAAAGAGGGCTGTTGACGGGCGAGGCTGTAGAGCCAAGCCTGTGGTAAACCTCGCTGCTTCCGGGAAGTAGTGCAGTGGTGGCAGTGGTTCGTGCTACCGCTGTGGCGGTACACAGCGCATGAAGGTATGCCCGCGGAAGCAGGGCACTGCGGTAACTGCTGGGGAGGAGCCTGCAAAGGCTCCCGCCCCTAGGAGGTCCGCATGCTTTGCGTGTGGAAAGTCTGGGCATTTTGTCCGTAACTGTCCTGAGGCAAAACAAACAAACATTGACATCTAAGAATGTTTTATTTTCATTCAAGCCTGAGACATATCACCTTGTACATTAAGGCAACCATTTCCTAGCAGTTGGGCTCAAAAATGAGATCCTCACGATTTTGTTTTTCTTTAT
>JACJUY010000886.1:14949-30619 GCA_014220935.1 Platorchestia sp. MABIK | reverse complement strand
AATGTGGAGATCTAGTAGTGTGCAAATTTTCATAGACGTACGTCCCATAGAAAAAAAGTTTGCGATTTTTGGAAATGGTTGCCTTAATTTTCCAAATGCCTTATAACTAACACCAGGACGCCATGACGCTTCCCCCCGGTCAAGACCGGTACTCATTTCAGATACCTGGGTAGAGTGGGGTATTGTGCATTGAATTTTTTTAATACACTCAACGGAGAAAATCGTCATCCAGAGCCGGGATTCGAACCCTCGATGCCTTCACAGAAGGGCAGGCCCGGTGTCTGGGACGTTAGCTGGGTCAACGGTTGATGGTTTGGGAGGAAACTGAGTAGGCCGGGCTTACTGGGGGTCTCTTCTTTCTGAGGGAGGTGGCGCCCCTTCGGAGAGAGTGACCTTGAGGGGCGCAAGTGCGTCGCGGAGGCGGAGCGATCTAGGATCGCTCGTCGCGACTGGTATTACGACTAGGAGTCGTTTGCCAGTTGTTCGTGCCCTGTTGAATGGGCGTTGTTCTTGGTCTCTTGTGGACTACGGAAGCGAGCGGACAGTGGTCTGTCCGCGGATGGTGATGGGCCACCACCTCCTACCGGGGTGGCCATTGTTAACGGCGGACGGCCGGATTTGACTTCCTGTGAGGGGAAGAACTGTCGTGGGGTGGTCGGGTTACGGGGGCATTGTTTTAGTGTCTCTACGCTCGTCATACCGGAGTTGGGGAATGTTGGCGTTGATTGTCTCCTGGGTAGTGATGTTATTGATGACATGGGAGGCGTCACCGTCCGGAGAGGCTCTGACTCGAAGTATGCGGTTGGCTCAGGGAGACCTCGGCCGGCCGGATGCTGTAGGAGCCCTGGGTCCAGCAATGGATACGCCTGTGCCAAACTGGGGGCCGGCCTGGTGTGGAAGACGGGGTCGGTGGATTCGAGAAGTGCGCCGGCACGAAATTAGCGACCCTAAATTTTTTGCTAGGTTCGCTGATGGTCGTTGGACCGTCAGTTGGTAGTGGTCCGAGAAGCCGCCCAGAGGTTGCAGACTCGGATCACGGAGTACGGGTGTACCCGGGCGCCTCATGTGCTTGAGCGTTATGATGCGGAGATTCAAAGTTGGATCTCGAAGAGTTAGTTGAGGCTGTGGGATGACCCCATCCAGGGTATCATTCCGATGTTGGCCGTCGTACAACCAACGAAGGACAATTAAAGTCCTTTCGGTCATGGATAACGGTGAGTTGAACAGATTTGTCGAGTGTCAGACTAGTGATGACATGGTCACTGTGTGGGGTGACAAAATTCGGAAAGGGCGGCAGTTGCAAGGCGAACTTAAGGTCGTTGACCTTTTAAGTCTACGTATCTGCAGATTCACGCTTACGAGGATCTGTGGAGGTACCAGATCGTGAGGTTTAAGAGTGTGCCTTATGCTTTGACGCGATTAGGCTTCGACCTATCGTACACGCCTCGAAACATGACCGTGATTCTTGACAAGGTTCTGTCGTTGGCCTACCGGATTCGTCAAGGGACAGATCATTACATCGACGATGTAGTGGTTCGGGAGTCCGTCCTTAGCGCGCAGGAGCTCCAGGAGCATCTCGCTAAGGACAGACTTGCGACGAAAGAACCGGAGAGCCCGGATGGAGGCCGGTTATTGGGAATTTCTTAACGGAAAGATTACAATGGACACCTTAGGATGTTGAGAGGGACTGCACTCTCTAAGCTCGGTTCGGTGGAAGCCAGATTGACGAAGAGAGGGCTTTCCTTGTGTGGTCGGCTAGTCGGCCTCTACCTCGTGGCGAGGTGGCTGCGTCTGTTGCAACTATTTGAAATGGCTTGGGTGCAGCAGCTCTTGGAACGACGCGGTCGACAATTCTATTAGAGTTTTCGTTGGGGAGCTGTTGGCGTGAGCTCGTCGGGAGGACCCTGTTGGGGGCGTGTGGGGTGTCGATCCGCAGGGTATGGTTACCGTGTGGACTGATACCAGCTCCCTCGGAGTCATTGTGGCCTTGGAGGTCGATGGCTGCGTTATTGAGGATGCGTCTTGGCTCCGCTATGAGTCGACCATCTTTATATCAATATGGCTGAGTTAGCGGCTATTGTACTTATGGGCATCAATTTGGCGATTGCGTGCGGTTTCAAGACCTTCACGGTCGTCTGTGATTCCCGAACATTCGTCAGCTGGATGGACAGTACTGTCGATGGCCGCAACCGTGTTCGCACGAAGCGTGCGGCGGAGATGCTCGTGAAGCGACGTCTTGGGATGATCCGTGAAACGATCGCTGAGCAAGGTATAATCGTGTCCACAGTCCCTGTTGGGTATAAGGGAAGAGCTCAAGCACAATACCTCACTCAACCCAGGTGTCGGAAATGGGTACCGGCTTCACGGGGGAACCGTCATGGTGTCCTATATATGGTGTTAGTTATAAGACATTTGAAAAACCAATGCTTAAGATCATATGTATCAGGCTTGATTGGAAATAAAGCATCCTAAGATGCCGATGTTTGTTTGTTTGTGTCTGTTCGCTTCGTTTCGACGATCGTGAACTAATCCGATCAGATGATAAGAATACATAAGTGGCTTTGTTACCGCGATGCTGATGCAGCCATGGCAGAGGTGTCTGCTGTGCTTGCCACTGGAGAGAGAGTCTCGAGGATGTCATTTGGGCGGATCATTTGCCGCATCATTTGGGCATAGATTGAACGTTTTTCCTGGCTTGGCAGATTCGTAGTGATCTGTCGCGTGAGCAGGTAAAGCGTGAGCTGGCAGGATGCAAAGCCGGTCAGTGGATCGATCCTGCTTTGCGGGAGTGGAACCTCGTGGTGCGAGGGGGTCTGTCTGTGGAGGAGGGCTGGCGCCGGGTTGCGGTTGACGTGACCCATTACGGTGCCAAACTTTAGCTCGCAGTGGTACAGTGGTTAAGGGATCGGCCTTGCATGTTGGAGACGAGGGTTCGTATCCCGGCACTGGCGCGGCGGTTTTCCCCGTTGGGTATAAGGGAGAGCTCAAGCACAATACCCCACTCAACCCAGGTGTCGGAAATAGGTACCGGCTTCACGGGGGAACCGTCATGGTGTCCTATATATAGTGTTAGTTATAAGACATTTGAAAACCAATGCTTAAGATCACATGTATCAGGCTTGATTGGAAATAAAGCATCATAAGATGCCGATGTTTGTCTACCTGTCCATGGTTGACTGTGGACCCTCACGGTTCGCCATCTGGCGACGGCTGCTTAATGAGTCAGCAGCGAGTATTGTCGCTAATTTACGCGTGTTCGTAATTGAGCGAGGGCCGTGTGATGAATTGTTGTTGGACAATTCGACTGCATTTCGGTCAGCAACTGTTGAGCAATTTGCTAATGAGTGGGGGATTTCTCTGCGATTCCGTGCCGTTTACGCCCCGAGTGGCAACGGCATGGCCCCCATGGTCCCGCATTTTGGCTGCGCAACTGCTATTCATGTGAAAAGATATATATAGATAGACACACATAAATGTACATATAGTAAAATACATAAAAACTTGAAATGTTGAAATTATATTTTCTTGACCTACTCATTTTCTCCTCGAAAAATTCTACCATTTATTTACCATTTCAATCGAGAGAAGTTATAACAAAGAAGACTTTATTGAACTGTATCTAGGATTTTTCAGGATTTACAGCAAAAAATATGCAATGATTTTGTCCACCGGTTGCAGGGATCTTTGCGGAACAGACGTGTGTTTTAGGTTTTCCTTTTCTTAAAAAAGAGTTAATCTAATTTTCACCAAAGGCCAGGAAAATGCGAGCTCAGCTGATTTCCTGGCTGATTTATTAAGAAATTCATATTATTTTGTCTAATAGTCCTTATTTTCGTTAAAGCCATTAACAGGTAATTAAGCCTTTTTTTACTGATTAGTTTTCAGAATAGAGAATACTACAGAATACTACTACGACGATGTTCAACATTGTTGTTAAAAGTCTTCTTTAGTGTAATTGAAATGTTGAGTGTTAGATCAAGTTTGTACATCAATATTTCCTTGAATCAGGCCCTAATAAAAAATTTTCTGTAAGCTTTTTTAGGAAATTTCTCACAGTGTTTTGTCATCAGGGCTTTAGAAATTCCTGTTTAAAATGCAATTTTCAATATTATAAATCTCATTCAAAATTATTTTTTGATTCAATATTTATTTCAAACTTGTCGCGCTTCTACGGAAAAAATTGTAGAGTGGGAAAAGTTTTGCGCCAGTATATTTATTTTTCTTATGTTCGCACAATAACTTTTTTCTATTGTGAGAATCAAAAATTTAAATTGAAGAAAATGTTTTCAGAATTCAATTTTACATATCTGTATTCATTTTTGTTCCTCTAGATGCAATAGAAACGTGAACAGTGAAATTTGAAAAATTTTGTAAATTAGGTAAAATACAGGATAGTAGATCCCCTTAAATTGCTCATTCATGTACGTACAGTTGCTGCAATAAAGATTTAGATCTACTTGAACTCTAAACAAAATGGACAGTCACATGTAAAGATAACACTAAAAATGGGCAAATAATGTATATAAACAGTTTTAATATTTAGTCATGTTCTTCTTGTTCTTGATGACATTCTGTAGTTGTTTTGGCGTGCTGTCACTCAATTTGCGGCAGTAATCCTCTCCCATTTCAGTGCACAACACTTTCTTAATTACATCAATGAGTTGAGGCAAGAATGACTGTTTATATTCTGCAAGTTTGTTTTTCATTACATGCCAACAGTTCTCAATCGGATTGGGATCAAGACTATTTCCAGGCCACTGCAAAACCTGAATATTTCTTCTTTGTCACCTTTTTTGCTTTGTGGCACAAAGCACTGTCATGCATGAAAATGTTGCTAGCATGATTATTTTACACTGAAGGAGGTGGTCATTTAACACACTAACATACCAGTCACCATTCATCATCATTTTCTTTTGCAGAAAATACAGCCCTCCTCAACCAGATGCATCTCTAAAACATGCCCAAACCTTGACATATTCACAGTAGGAGATGTGAAGGCCGCATCATATTGGCTTGCTGTTGACGGGCGTCTGACTTTCATGTGCTGGCATAGGAAAAGCTATCATGTTATTAGTTATGATGTCAAAAAAGGTAAAAGCCAAATTAATTTTGAGGAAATTAATGATGTTTTTGTTGAATTGCCTCACAACCTCTGGACACCTGGTTTCAAAGTGCTAAGATACTCATTATGTACAGTGCAACCCACATTATTAGTCCATCAATGTTTTTGGTCAATATCGGGTTTAATGCAATCACAGAAAATTTAAATTCCATTTCAAAGAATCAATAGAATACCATATTTAAAAACTTTTTTCATGAATGACATTCTGCTTGCTGATGCGTTATTTGCGAGTTATTCAACTATGAAGTTATAGGAACGGCGCTCGTGAAATTGGTTTCCCGCGCAAAAGGAGAGGGTGTTCCAACAATGACGTAAGTGCTCGGAGCGGAAGAAAGGTATGGTTTTTGCAATAAATAATGTAACGAATTATTTGCTGACCCCGCGGAGCCTGAGCTCACTTCTAGGATGTTTTAGTTAATAACACAGTAAAGGTTTTCACCCAGAAATATTATCTGGACTGGAATTGTGAAGACTTAAATCGACATGCACTCGACTTGTTTCAATATGGCGGCGACCGAAGACCATTAGCAAAACCGTAGGAGTGAATACCGTAGATTTAATATCAGAATATTTTAATAGCGTAATATTTTTGGGTGATAACCTATACTGTGTTAACTAGAACATCCTAGAAGTGGGTTCAGGCTCCGCAGGATTGGCAAATAATCAATTACGAAGAACCCAAACGTACTCGAACAGCTCCCGCTCAAGCGTAAACTTACTGGAACTGCTATGGAAAACGAAAACTTCAAAGTTGAATAACTTGAAAATAACGCATCAGCGAGCAGAACATCATTCCTGTAAAACGTTTTTAAATGTGTTCCTTTGGTGATTCTTCGGAACGGAATATTTAATTTACGTGATCGCATTAAACCCGATATTGACCATGTTTTTATTGATATTTTGTTGAAAATCCTTTGCCTGGCAAGAATTGTTTTAATATGGCAACAATGTACGTATGCTTAGTTCATCTGGCAATATTTGTTTAATTATGGAAAGGCTGGTTGCACAATTTTCCTTCGCTTAACTTGTTTTTTGTAAAATACGGTGAACCACACTATTAGTCCATTTGTATAAAATTCAAAATAGGACATGCTAAGGACCTAACAGACAAAAAAAAGCAACCATCATGAAGGAAACTGCCAAAAAGACCTCTTGTGCCTCTATCGCTAGGATTTTAGGCTGCCATGTTGAAACAATTCAACGTTTCTTGAGGGATCCTTCCACTCAAAGGAACCGTCTGATAAAGGCAAATTAAAAGCTCTTAACACGCGAGATATCAGAAAAAATCAAGCGTGAAGTCTTTAAGAAGCCAGGAAGCACCAGCAAAGCAATTTTTAAAAACTCTGCTCTGAATGAAGTCCCAAAAACTACCCGCAAAAGAATCTTGAAAACTTTCGGAAAGGTGAAATTTCCAGAGAAAAAGCCTCCATTGACACAAAGGCACATGCTCCTGAGAGTTGAGTGGGCTAGGTTGCATATGAAACAGGATATGAAATGTGTTCTAGTCACGGACGAGACCAGAGCGACCCTTGATGGCCCAGACGGATCGTCCATAGGATGGGTTGGATTTGAGGGTAAGCTCCACCATTAAGGCGGTGGTGGTGTTATGTTGTGGGCTGGGATTGTGAATGGTGAACTTGTAGGCCCAATAAGGGTCCGTGAAGGAGTTAAAATTAATTTTGCGCATTATTGCGCCCTCTTCGATGAATGTCTGGTTCCTTGGCTTCACTGTGATACACAAGGGAATTCTGTATTGAAGTAAACACAATGTTCTACAATATTTCTGGAGGATAATGATCAGCAATGCAAGCAAATGCTGTCACTTTTGAGATTTTGTTTAGTTTAGTTATAGAACTGATTGAAAGCTTTTCATCAAGCTTAAATTTTAAGGAGTAAATGTGAAGGGTTTTTCTGCTTGGTGGAAAATACAATATCAAACTATTATGTGGACAAACAATGCTATGGTCAAGAAAAGTTGAAATGCAAAACAACATGGAAATAGAATTGTTTCTGTATTATTCTCTTGCCTAGGACACTTCTGCTGACTCCAGTTATAGTAACTAAAGTCCATCACTAGTTTTATTGGATAGTATTTTGTGGTAAATTCTAAGACAAAAAATCAGCTGAACCATTTTATCATCAACTGTTCAGTAAAGCAAATTGGCTATGTGGCAAGTTATTTTTTTCAGCTTAAATTAAGTATACATATTAGAAAAATATTGCCAGTTAATAATGAAGAAATGATTTGTCCACTTGACTTTGCTGTTGAGCAGGCGTGCTGATCAGTATGTTAGGTGCTAATACTAGACTGAGCGGACTGCTCAGAGCTGCTCCAGCTCTCAGACGGGGCTTCCACTCGTCTGCTGCAAGAAATGGTGGCGTGTGAGTACCTCATCTTCATTTTTAGAGCAGTGTGCAAGCCAGAGTTTGGTTTGAACTCGGGTAGTTTTGTTTGATACATTGTTACCAGCTTAGTGAACAGATTTTGTATTTGTGAGTTAATGAACACAAAATAAAACAGAAGTAAATTGTGAATAAATTAAACTAAAGTTATGTCCATTAAGTTGTGCATGGTGTTACCAAGTATCACAAACTCATGGAACATAATTTGTTTGAGGTTTCACATTATTTCCTTCTAGGTCATAATGCAGTGGGAGATAGGTACCCTCAAATTTATCATTCCTTGAATAACTTGACCAAAATTTTCTTTGAGATTTGTAACAGGAATATGTTGATTGGCTAGGATAAATTATGTGAAGGTGAGACACAGTGTAGGTTTATAAGCATTGTGGTCCTGTGCTTCTTACTGCAGATTCATTTTGTAGGTTAGATTGCTGAAATATGTTGGGTTATTTTTAGTATTCATAATTTTCAATTATCTTCTACTCATTTTAGCAAGATTATGGGCATATTCTCATAGGTACTGATTCTTTCTGTGCCTAGTTTGTAATTTTTAAATTCTTGTGCCCCCTATACTTGTGGCTGGTGTAGGCATTGATAAGAAAAATAATTATTTGATGTAGGTTTTGTATTTTGTTCAAAAATTCTAATTATGGCAAAGTTGAGGTTATTAAAATTTGTCACATCTTTTAGTATAACCCTGGTACAGAACTGTGCTAGTAATATCTTGTTTAGCATAGTTCATTTGTTCTCTTGTCAATTTGAAATATTTTTCTATCTGAACAGACAAGTGTATCGCAGCCCTCCAGCCTACCCTCCCAAGAGGAATGTACTCCTGGCAGAGCTGTTTGGAGGCTTCATGTGGTTCTGGATCTTCTACCGCACGCTCAATGATTGGGAAGTATTCACTGTAAGTGTTCTCCGTTGTTCATTGTGTACTTTAAATTTAATTTAAAGACGTGGTGCAGTTGTTAGTACTATTTTGTTTCATCTGTAAGAAATGTGAGTATATTGGCTTAAATTAGAGGATTTAAAAACTGCTGATACTGTGTGATCAACTTGTTATCTAACTCAAAGGGGGTGAATATTTCTGTTAATAATTATATAGAAATATTACTGAAAGCATTTATCAGGTGAAGGCACATGAAGATGGATTTTTCTAACAGCAGATGGGTGATATTTTAGCCATTGCAGAATTACTTTGTTTCTTATAGCGTAATGTGGAAGTGTGCTCCTGAGCAATTATGCCTTTAGTTGCTCGCCATAGCCGTGTGTGTATAGGACCTGACTCCGTGCGGGAAACCCGGGTTCGAGTCTCGGCGCTGATGGCGATTTTCTCTGTTGGGTATAGGAGAAACAATTGTAAGCACAATACCCCACTCTTTTCTCCCATTTCAAAAATGGGTACCGGTCTTGTCTGAAATGGGTACCGGTCTTTGACCGGGGGAAAACGTCATGGCGTCCTGGTGTTAGTTATAAGGCATTTGAAAAACCAATGTAAAAGGTGATATGTATCATGCTTCAATTGGAAATAAAGCATCCGCAGATGCCGATGTTTGTTAGTTGGAAAGTACCTTGGTGCATGCATGGTTACGTTTAAGCTTGCAAAATGGCAAGAAAGTTGCAATCCCTCCCTATTTCAAAAATACAGCAGTTATACTCTAGTAATATCAAATAGAAAAATATTTTTGATAATATTTTTGGCATCGGAAATTACTAGTATAACTCGTTATTTCATTACTGTTGTTTTGGTTGCCTACGAAAGCAGTTGTATCTTCTACAGTATTTAGAAGTCAGTGTGATGTTCATTATGATTTTAGTGGTGATAAGACCAATTATGGTTGTCCAAAATTGTATGTATTAGTTAAATAGTAGCATGTCTGAGGTCATTGAGAAATTGTACTTAATCTTATCTCGAGATAGTCATTGTGCGATGGGAAGTTTCAAATTTCAGTTGTTACCGTATCTATAAAATTTTATTCATCTGCCACATCAAATGCAGATCTGTTTAGTTCGAGGGCAAATATGCAGAGTGGCCTAACCCACGAATCAGAGGTCAAAACTAGCAGAGCGGATTGAGTGATAATTTCACCTCATAGCAGCGTGGATGTCTTTCCGGCAGAGTGGCCAAGTTCCTAATTAGTTCCTAGTTAGTAACTTGGCTAGGAAAAGCCAGTTTGTCAACCCTGCAATGAACACCACGCCTCCAACTTGAGTGTACTAAAATTCTGTGTTTTGTGGGTTAGGGCACTCTGCATATTTGCCCTCCAGTTATTCTCTTGCAAAACTTTCTAACGGCTTTCATTGGTTTTAACCATCTTGTCTTTTATTTTTTCTTTCATGTAAGGTTTTATAGACCGGAATCACTAATTTATGCAGATAATTAGAGGGAGTTTTTCATATCGCTCTTGTGATGGTCTTTGTATGTGACTCTGAATTTCAGAATACAAGTAGCCCTGTAAATACCTTCATATTAATTGAAAAAACTCCGTGTAGCCGTTGAACAAAACTTTACATCAATAAGCTAAGAACTTGCTTTCCACTAATTCCTAACAAATCTTTTACATAGATAACTTACTGTAATTCGTAATATTTAATTGATTTGATTATTTCATAGATTTGGGAATCAATGTATTTTTCCATTACTCTTTCGGAGGACCGTCCCCAATTAACAACTTTGCAGCAATTTCTGTGTTTGTGTAACACAGAACGAGTGGCCGTACCCTGACATGTCCAAGTGGAGCGACGCAGAGCTGGGCATCCCTCCCTTAGATGAAGATGACTAGAAGGTGGAGAAGCCAACTCGGATCATCTGCGCCTCTACTTCAAATTCTGTGCGCTGCACGAGTCTATCGGTCACCTGCGACTGTTGCTAGAATGATTTGATCCTGTTACGCTGGCCACTCTACCTTGGTAGAGTAATTCCTGAGTAGAGCATCACTTCACCAAACTAGGATGTGCTATACAGTAAATGTAGCTGTATTTATTATATAACTATTCTTCAGTGAAGATGTCAAAAAATTATTGAATTTACTTTTTGCGTTAGGCTTAACGAGTGTCAAACTGTTTTTGTGATGGAGGCGACCATGTATTATATGTATTTTAGAGAATGTATTTCGTTTAACCTCTAAAATTTTGTTTATTGCATAACTCTGTTTGAGTTGAAATAGACTCCTGATTACACTCGGCATTTAGTTTAGTTATTGCAGCACGAGGTCGGAGCTAAGTAAATGGGCTTCAAACTTTAGTCCAAGTTACAATTGGAGAATGGAAAGTGCAAGTAGGAGGAGTGCAAAAATTCAAAAGTTTCAGAAAGCAGGCAACAATCGAGCCAAGCATCAGAGTAATTGAGCATAACGAGCGGATGTCCAATTGAACCAGCGCGGAGATGTTATTTGTTTCTGCCACTTGATTTAAAATGAGTTCACAATGGCACCTTTCTTTCCATATACCATAGCTCCGTCCCTTTGAGGGAGAGCATGAAGGTGAGCCCATAGAGATGCGACCTCACTATAAAACACCTCCGCCCTCAGGGACTTTCTTTTGCTATAGGGTATCCTGAAAATTGAAAGTGCGTCTGCTTATCTTCGCAGTAAGTGCGCTTACCCAACTTGAGGTGACTGAGGAGAGCAAAATGCTCCGATGTTTCCAAGCACAGTGAGGCGTCACTGAGCATGCTTGAACGTTGAGGGTTGAATACGGACGCTTCCATGCCCAGTGTGCCCAGCAGCGTAGCTACCGAGCAGCAAAAGCGCATTTAACCTTCTTGGGCTTTCACACATCAAGTGAGAGCGATGTGCCAGCAGTAGATTTTTCCAATTAGCCAGCAACTCAGAAGCTTCAACCAAGGATTTTCTTCACAAAAATGATTCCTATATTTCTAAATGAACATTCGATTCTTTGCGGGGGGTAAAAATATGTGAAATCATAAGTATCATCGTTAAACTACATATTGGTAATTCAGTCGCTTGCAGTATATGTTTCACATTTTTAAACTAGTAATATGCTATACTGAAAGGACCCCTAACCCCAACGAAAAATTATTCTTGTCAAGTCCAGTTGGACCTTACACCAACTTTTAATTAACGTTCCTCATGGAAATAGTGGTCACTACAAGCCAATTCCTTTTGAAATTAAATTTCAACATTTACTAAAACTTAGGTTGAACGTGTTTTAACCGAACTGCAGGTAAAAACAGCAACTTGAAGGCTCCAATATGGCAACTTTTCTAATTTTAGGCTTGAGTTTGTTTTTTGGGATCAAGGAAAAGCATTGGATTCTCGTCTACATTTTATTTGTGATTTTACACAATAATTGAACGGTAAAGTTGAAACCAGCTTCATTTTTGATGTTGAGTATTGGCGCAGAGCTGAAAGCACCAGCACACATTACGAATACAATTCCACCACTACTGTCGGACGCAAAATTGAGTCAGGTATGAGGATTGTCAGAGACTAAAAAAACACATCTTTTTGTCGTGATGACGGGGCGGGAAGCAGAGGAGCTAGAGGCCTAAAGTGGCCTGGATGCTCTCCATCTGCTCAATGCTGTACGAGTTACAAACTCGAGCAATTTTTCCCGCACTGCGAGTAAGAAATTCAGCAAAGCGGTTATGGTTTATGACCTGATAAATGATTCAAGTGATCAATCCTACAGCGCACATAGGGTATTTTTTCGGAAGTGTTGAACATATTCAAACACAAATTTGAAAAAAGTGAACATCAAAACTGCTTGATAAGTCGGACAATGGGTGAGGTAGCAGTAATGTATTTTGTAAAGGTGTCCCACAATATAGAGAACTTCATTCTAGGCATGAAAGGCTGAAAAACTGATATTTTTCACACGGGGTATTTTATCCAACACTTTTTCCAACGGTGAGAAAATGGTGACAATTATTTGTTGAACCGATAAACGACATGGCTCTGAGTGAAGGAAGTTCAAGATAACGCTGCTCAAAAACGTGAATGGATGAAATTACCAGCTTCCATGTGATTTTTATTGATAAAAACTTAATTTATGAAAATTTCATCCCCCGAAAAAATCAATGATTGTCCTTTAACAATACATAGTGACATATATTTTAAGCACAACATATTTTCTAGTCTTACAGAAAACTAGTCAGCATAAAATTTGTCTAGAGCAACTGCATTCCATTTGTACGACGCACATTTAGCTGTCCTAATTCTGGGAAGTACCGTTCAGCGATGAAACCATTCGAAAAGCAATTTGTCACAGGTTAGGAAAATGTTGAACAAAATTTCGCTGAGAAAAATGTCATTGAAAGGATTACTCGGCTATAAAAGGGTCAAAAGTCGATTCTACTTTAGTGAAGACGAACTCATAACTTTTTCCTCATGAATGAGGAAAGTATTCAATTTATGTTATCAAAACGAATACGCTGACTTCGGCACTATATTTATTATTGTACCTCGCTACCTCTCATCGACTAGCCAAATGTCTCACAGAACGTATCACTAGAGGCCTCGTTGAAGGCAAGAAACCTGACGCCACTGTACACGCCAGTTTACAGACTCAGTAGAGCTGCGATCCCGCATCTTTACTCTGCAAGAATGAGACCAAGCGAACGACCACGTCTCTTCTCTGAATGGATTGAGCATTTACTGATCTACATGCAATTCTCTCTCATTTGTGTCAACGTGGACCGTTCGCTATCCCAACGGCCATACGCTCATAATGCTCACCTCATTTCTTAATGTTCATTAACACCGTTTCATATGCACTTCTGTTTTATCTCTAAGGTAATTACTTTTAAAATAAGATTCTCCTTTATTCTCTCTGTGCCATGACATTGAACGCTCACGAGCGACTCGGTAAATTTGTAACCTTGTTTTCACAGATAATTTTTTACTCCTGACTAGATCCTTTTAAAACACTCCTCAAAATTTACACATGAAATGAGTTTGTCCTTCTTTGCTACTCATGCTTCTTTAGTTAGAACAGGTCACTATCATCATCAAGTCTGAACTGCTCAGGAAGTCTCCTTAAATGCTGCTTCACAAGGTTTGTTGAATTTACTGCTTTCTCAATCTTCCCACTTGATACAGCATGCGACATATTAAATTCCTTTTCCCAATGTAAGTGTCGCTAACGGTCGTATTATTTATTCAGCTAACCCATTCCTTGGAAATTCTATCGTACCTAATAATTTTCTTGCAGTACTGACGTCCAATTCGGCCACAAGCAACGAAGTTCTTCTGCCGTCTAACGGCGATGCATCGTCAATAAAAGTAACGACTTTCAAGAGCATTGCTATTAACTAGAACGAGTTCTGAAACATGGCTCAAATGATAATAATAAACTCAGTTAGTGACAACTTTGGTCAAAGACTATTTAATTGTCGCTTTGGTAATTGTGTCGAAGTTAATTTTGCAATTACGCAATATGATAACTTCACGGCAGGAGCAGTATTAGCAGCAGAAACTTTAGCATTCCAGCTCCTCACTAACTCACACCATGTCACGTTCAAGGCTCAGAATTTGAGTTGTTCAAGACCACCGTAATCAATAACGTAGTACATGGGTTTCTTTGGAGGTAACTACTTATTACAACAGACCTGTGCACAGCCACCACAGAATTGGTTCTAATATATTATCTGTTAATTTAAGCCTCCCTAACCGCTTCAAATAAAGAGCATATCGAAGAGAGGAAGGCACCATTTACCATGGAGATAAGGGAACGCGGAATCTATGCAGAAAGGGCATAGAAACAGCAAGTTGAGAAGGAAGATTATGAAACAGGATCAAAGTTGGAGAATAAAGAAGTACGTGCTATAAACAGGACAGCAGTGAACCAAAAAAAGATGGTCCTTAACATGACAAAAACATTTTATTTCAACAAGAAAACGCCTACCTAACTCACAGCTCGGGCCCTCACATTTTCCCCCTGGGATCGCTAATTCCCATAGATACAATAGTTGTATCCCCCTGAGGGGATTGGTTTTAAAAACATTGACAATGAATTATAAAGGTCAAATCTCAAATCTGTTCATTCTGATTATTTTGCAACGCATAAGCTTCTATCACCGAAGACGCCACAACGGCACCTCGGATGTTCCTTATTTCATGCTCCCCTCCAAGTCACAACCTTCATCACCGTTGACGTCACGATTTCAAGCACCAAGGACCCCTCAAAACCAATTCCACCGAGAAACACACAATTGATTCGAAGGAGATAAGAAATTTCGCAACAAATTAAAATTTCAGATTGGAGCTACGAGTGTAGATGGATTATCTAGTAAGTAAGTAATATTAGCATTGATTTGCTATAGCGCTTCAGTAGTTTGTACTATATCGCGCCGTAGGTCTCACAGTTCAAAGAAAAATCAAGCTTCACTTCACTTCAACAAAAGCACACTATACAGTTCTTGTTCAACATTTGTCACGATTACCATTATGGAAAACACAGCAACAGCCATCACAAAAATCGCACCAATTGTCACCCACACTATTGTCATCTAACAAGAGCCCCAGTTGGTCTTCGAAAACACCATCTACAGAGCTCAACCCGCAGTGCACAGGACTGCCAAAACCCCGTAGGGGATTTCAGCTGCCCACCCATTCATGGCCGGACGCCTTACCCACGCTGAAACCCCCTGAGGCATCTACGCAGCGCGCCCGGCCATATTGCAGTTTAGTCATCCACATCTCAGACGTGAAGAAGTTCCTTGCTTACACTGTTCTTTTTCTGGTTAAATTTCAGGTTTCAATTTGCACTTCTCTAGGAACACTTTAAGCACTGTCACACTGAAAGCTGAGCGCTCAAATTCCCTGAGCATTCCAGTCATTACATCCTCATCAGGACCTCGCAGTCTCGGGAAACATACATTCCTGGCAGCAGCATATCGAGGGCACTCAGCAAGAAAGTGTTTGACAGTCAAAGGAACGTGGCACCGCTCACATCGTGGCTGCGGCTGCCGCTCCATCAAGTGTCCGTGCGTCAACTGTGTATGGCCAATACGTAGACGGCAGAGTATCACTTCCATCCGGCGAGGGCGACAACTAGACGATATCCACTCACGCACGGTGGGTTTAATACTTCTTATTTTATTATTAATTGTTCTGTCCCACTCCTGTTGCCACAAACTTCTCACTGCAGCCTTTATCCGAGGATAGTAGTCTCGGAACGGGA
>JACJUY010000886.1:0-12450 GCA_014220935.1 Platorchestia sp. MABIK | reverse complement strand
GCGATTTGAGGATCCCATATCTCCACGCAGTATCATAGGCCTTGTGCAGGTCAAAGAAAACACATACAGTTGGATTATCTAGAATCAAACTGTATTAGGGGGAGCTATGAGCATCAAGTGTGGGTTCCAGCTACCCGCCCTCACTTTGGTCGAGTGCCTGACCCATGCTGGAACCTCTTCTCAACAAAGAGTCGAGGATATCAGCAAGGTGCGCCATATTGGTCATTAAGGTTTAGGATGTGTGTCCGTTCCAATTAGATTAAACGCCCTGCTTTAGACCTGCCAGGAGCTGAAGGATGCCGACCCTCTTATTCAAGTTCCAGGATAGTGCCCGTCATGTCTGGACTACTAACACTCGACCTCAATCACCTAAACAGATTTCTAAATACATTTCCTTGACAAACTCCATCACTTTACGGACGGGTCCTTCGCCACGTTACAAGTTATTTGGGTTAACATTCCTGATATTAGTACTCGGTCTCCTGCTTGCTGCTGCACATTACATTCCGCCTCAAAACCGTAAGATTCATCTCACACACATGAACACGTTCACAAATAGTGGTAGCATTGAACTACCGTCTCCGTTTCACCTGCACCAATAATGACTCGCCTCTTATTAACCCCTTTCTTTAATTTTATTGAATTAAGCTGAATCGGATTTTTTTAGAAAAAAGTTACGAATCACGAGGCATATAATTGTACACCCAAAGTGATAATCATAAATTTAAACAATTAATCTACAGCAAAGATTGATGTTTCAATGAGTTTCAATAGACTCAGATGCGTTTATTTAAAGTGTATCTTACTTGTTACGTTAGGGGTTCATTCAGTGCCTCAATGTTGTTTAAATTTAAAAATTTAAACTACGTAAATTTTTAAATTTAAACTACGCGCTCAGTGACCCTGCGGTAATGTGGATACAGGTATATCCAGTCTCACACACAGCTTTAGTTTATACATATGGTAAAAACAAAATTCATAGCAACCATCCAACTGAGAATTTTACTGCCACGTTGCATCGTTGAGGCATTTACATTTATTTTCTTTTTTTAATGATTACTTCATTATTACAATCACAAGGTACGATAGTTTCCTGCTTCTTAATCTCTTCGCTACGACGAACAAAAATACGATCTCTTACTCAGAGCCTATCAATTAGATTAGATTATTAGTTAGTTCAAGCCTCCCTATCCGCTACAAAGGCGATCCAAAGAGAGGAAGGAGGAAGGCACCATTTAGTATGGAGTTTAGGGAACGTGGAATCTATGCAGAAAGGGCATAGAAACAGTAAGATGAGAAAGAAGTTTATGAAACAAGATCAAAGTTGAAGAAGAAAGTAGTAGGTGTTGAAAAAACAGGACAGCAGTGAACCGAAAAAAGATGGTCCTAACAGAACAAAAACCTATGTTATTTCAACAAAAAGGAAGCCTACCGAACCCTTAGCTCGGGCCCTCACATAGTCCCCCTGGGAGCGCTAATTCCCATAGATACAATAGTTGTATCCCCTGAGGGGCAGAGCCTATCAATAAAACACGCGAAGTGAACGGGTCAACCCAAGGGCAGGAAGTGAAGAAGGAGCAATGCTAAGTTTAATGAGTTGACGGATCTCTTTCTCCTCTTAACCTGTTACTCATCTCCGTTTTATATAACGTGTAACGAACAGAGCAGCCGCTGAGCTTGGGTGAAAATGTAGTGTTTATTGGATTCAAACCCAAGTCCTTGACTGAAGTATGATATTCCTGTGCTGTGGTGAGAAAACCCAGCCATCATCTATACCGTCATTGTCAATAATAGTGACTTCCCGTAATCAATAAGTTATAATCAAAGTCACGAAGTGAAAAATACTACACCATTTCTAGTCTTTGCCAATAATTCGATTTCCGCTTTTATGAGGAGCTTCAAGATTGGAAACTACGTTAATTATATGAGGTAGTTTAAACCTCCCGAATCATAACAAAGGTGCTCCAAAGCGAGGAAAGAGTAAAGTACTATTTACTATGCAGTGAAGAGAATAGGGAATCCATGAACAAGGTTTGTTTCCACACAAAGCCTCCTGCGCACAAAGACAGCAAGTTGGAAAAGAAGTTTATGAAACAAGGTAAAAGTTGAATAAGAGAGGGGTTGGTGTTGAAACTTAGAACAGCAATGTATCAAAAAAAATTTGGTCCTAGTGAAACAAAAAACCTATTTTAGTTCAACAAAAGCGAGTCCTACCTGAACTTCAGCTCGTGACCTAACATTTCTCCCCACCACAAAGAGTGCTAATTCCCATAGATACAACAGTTGCGACTATCCCCCAGAGGGGAATGACCAGTACGTATGACAACAAAATCAACTGGTGGCTGGAAGAGAGTTTGCTGACTTATGCTACTCTCGCACAGAACTGTAGAAAAATATATTGGCGATTATACTAGAGCCAAAAATACACGCAAGCTGTTCCCTAAGCCAAACAGACGAAGAGAATGAATGAGTGAGTCGTCCTGTCTCCACTGAGTAATTACGCAACACGCAAATCAGCCCTTCTGAAACCATTGCGTATTGCTCATAGCATCTCTTAACAAGGCAACAGGCACATAATTTGAAAGATGCTGGAAAATTCCTTATTTTCCCCCAAAAAGGTGAAGATCCAAAAGGTACAGCAATGCATAATTTTTTCTGAAGATATTTTAACCGAAGGATGTGACAAGACACAATGGCAATTTTTGTTTAGATACACATAACTTCGTCCCAGAAGATGTTAGTTAAACTTTTGAACTCCAGTTTTGGTCTTATTGACTAGAAGAACTAAAGGTGATGATTGTTCACGCATCTAAAATTACTTTGAGTGTTGAGGCGATATTAGGATATTTTCGGACATTCATGATTTGATAAGTATCTATATAACTACTGCGTAATTTCGAAACTACACACATGTACATTCATTACAAAATGTTACAAATCATTCGAATATATTCTAAATATCAAGTAAAAAGGAGAGAACTAAAAATATCGTATAAAACATTTACTCTAATGAAAAATTGCAAGTAAAACAATAAAATTGAACGTTTCGAGCATTCGCTCATCTTCAGCAAAAAACAAATGAGTAAATATGAGTAAATTAAATGAGTAAATTCGAGTAAATGTTTTATACGGTATTTTTAGCTCTCTCCTTTTTACTTAAAATCAGGAAGCCTCCTGATAACTTTTTAGCACATATTCTAAATATCATTATTATAATCTTTGGTTGATATGAGCGGTTCTTTTCCAACGCCTCAGACGAGCCAATCGAATAACACAGAAACTAATGTGAGAAGTTGCTAATCATTTCTCTTCTCCGCATCTTATCAGCTCCACAGTACCCGAGATGATGGGCGCTTTGAAGATCCTTTACCCCTATGATCAACTGAAGTAAGCTGTTGGAAATTCAGCGCTAATTTTGGGACTGGAAGTTACTGCAAGTGGTTATTGCATTCACTGACCATCATTTAAATTAGGAGACAATGTTTTGTATATTGTGGTTATGAAATAGTGATAAATCAAGAGTAGACAGACTAGCTGAACGATAATTCAAATCAAGTTGCAAAAAAGTTTGAAAAAGATTGCGCTTGTTGATCAGTGGTACAAAGTGCCCCACTGTCTAGAGCAGCAAAATCTGTATATCTGTCTCTGTCTGACATGGCTGAACATAACTATATGTGCTTACATACTCAATTCTGCTAAAATTAAAACAGTTGCTAAGTAGAAAAGTCACAATACCAAAAAAACACTCATTCACGCAACGTAGATAAACGTGAAGTTTGTGCCTACAAATACAATAAACTGTACAAACACGATATCATTACCCAGCAAGCAGTACAAGGTAAAAAAAAACCTGTACCACGAATTAAAGACACCAATATCGTCGAAGCACATTTCAAGTTTCAAATATAACATGAAAAACTTAAAAATAAGTTGTTATCGTAAGTGATGAATTCGCTTGCGATCAGCTAAGTCGCGCAGTGAGGCGAGTCTGTCCCACCAGTGGAGCAGGAAGTGACGGCTGATGATGTCAAACCAAGGCGTGACGGGGATGTGTTTCTCGCTCAGCTCCTGCAGGAAGCTGGCGAAGCTGTCCCGCGCCACGTACTGCACGCACGACACCTCGTCAGGGTTGGGGCGCAGCTCGACGTCTTTCTGCACCACGAAGATGTAGTCTATCTCGTGTTCTGCAAAGGGGCTGCCATCGACTCGACCGCTGTACAAGATCCGGGTCAGGTACTCAAAATCGTCCGGTGATAGCTGCGAACAATGCCACAAGTTTATTGCGATTCCTTTCCATGTATGGTTTTGCCATACTTGAATGACAACAATAAAGAGTCTGATCATATCTTGGTGTTTAACTTTTGCAAGTTTTCTTTAAAGAGCAAGGTATGAATTATGAAACAAAGCACACATTTAACCTTGCTTAAAATTACTAAAACACAAATGTGAATGAAACACAGTTAAATTAGAAAGAAACAGTCAATCATATTCATCATTGATCAATGCTTCAAAGTGGCAAGAAACACAAAAATTATAGCTCGAATTTCAGAATAATGTAAATCTTGTAAGCTGGCATTTACTCCTACGTGAGGAAGTCAGTTTTAAACAAAAGCATAAAATGAATCCGAGTTAAGATTTGAAACATTTCTTGAAGCTAAAGTCTAGCCCTAATTACCAGAGAACGTTTTGGCTTCAATACAGTTTGCGACGTTGGGATTTGCGTTCAAGCTTCATCACAAAGGTGAACCCTTCCACTAGTTAGGTAATCGCAATTAACACGCGCCTTTTTAAATTTGAGAACATCATGAAACATTCCATAAATACAGAATAGAAGTAGGAAAAATCACATTTTAGGTAAAAACACAAGAAGCAGAACATTCAAGTAAAAGTTTGGCAAGATTTTTGGAATGGGTGCACCATTTTACTCGAAATGACGCACAAATTACTAAGGTGGAATTAGGAACACAATATGCTCACGCTTGATGTAAGTCACCGTGGAGTAGGGGTTGAGAGTGATCATCCTTTGCGTGGATGGTTCAAGGGTTCACACCCTCACAGTGATACCCTAGTTTTTATTCTCATTAAAAAAAAATAAGAAAGTTCGCAAGAATTCCTCCTTATCCAGGTGTAAATCCTTAACTGGGAGTAACAATCATAGCGTCCTGGCATTTGAAGAGCCAGTGTACAATGAGAATCAACTTGATTGAAAGGAAACATTCTATAAAAGCTACATGAAACCCAGAAGTTGGAATCGTGACTGTACGAGGGTATGCTGCGCTAGAACATTTCTTTCACAGAAAAGCATGTAAAAATGACCTAATAACAATGAGTGAGGGAGGATAAGAAATAGGTGTTTGAGAGGATCACTTCAGGTCTCCCAATATTAAGTTCAAGAATGTTCCAGAGAGATGTGGGCAGAGAACAATATGGCTGAATATGTAAGAAGTGGCTTGAAACAGAACAAACTGCTAGCAGAGGCAAAACTAGATAGAAGTAAAAGGAAATAGACAATTCACCGACATTGATGTTATGAATGAAGTTAATCTATACAAACACTTTCTGACAAAACAAATGCTTCACCGTTGACTATATACCTGCTGAGTCCCTACCATCACTAGGGCTGCAAGTCACAGAAGATGCATCCCACTAGCCCCAAGCTACCAACACTCGAGAGGCAGCGCAGGGTTACCTGCTGCTCTGGGATGCCTAGCTCAAAACTGAGGCGCCGTCTGGCGGCCGCCACCGCGCCCCTCACGCCATGCTTCTCGGTCTCGACATGGAGCGGGTGCGAGCAGCAGCTGTTGGTGAAGTAGCCAGGGAATGTCACCTGAAACATTGATAGGTTTAAATATGTTTAATCAGAAAGGTTTCATCCCTCAAGCGCTCAACAAGTTACTAATTCGAACCGCAGTTGTAACTCTTCTAATTTTTATATTTATAAGTTTGACAATTAAAGTATTTATTTATGCTATGTGTACCTCATTTCAGGTTTTAGAATGCCAGCACTAACTGACCTGTAAATTAAGTTTGTTTGAGAAGTGGTTGCGCCAGTTATATTTATGTAAACTATTCTTAATATGACAGCTGTTTTCTTTTGTGCACAGATATTAGATATTGTCATGCCATTCGAATGTTGAAGTCATACGAAGAAGTATGACTAGTGCCAAGTTGAATAAACTTTGAGAGAAACATTGTGCATGGTAGTGTGATAAATTAAACCTTAAATTTGCATTCATAAAATAGAAACCCTCCAATGCAGGATAGAGTTCCTCTTACTTGAAAAACTGAAAGTTTTCCCAAACATTTTTTCAACATCTAGATTAAGGTGACAAAATTTTTCACCTGTATCATAAATATGATGTGTGTGAGCAAAACACAACAGCTAACATGAAACTCCAGCATCTATTAACATATTCTTGCAAGTCTAAAAAGGGCTTTTGAATGCTTTTAAAATTTGGAAAATTATTGGACTGAAAATAAAGGTAACCAACACTGACATTTAAGAAATTATTGCATATTTTTAAACGATTAAAAATTATTCTTGTTACATTAGAGCCAACCCAGATGCACTTGATACCTTGCTGCTGTGCACTAGTAAGGCACCATTCTGCACAGGGTCTTTTCCCTCATGCATTTTTAGCTTTTATTTTGTCAGTTATATTTGTGTAATTGAAGATATCAGGGGCAGGATGAAGTGGGCAGACATCTTCAAAAAACTCTTGGACAATAGCAGCATTTTTTGAAAACTTGGCATACCTTTGCTTAAACCAAAAAATGTAGTAGGTTCAAAGAACAATGAAAATATTGCTATGCAACTTGCTCTGGAAGAAGTTAATATTTATCTACCATGAAACAATTCCTATGATTATCCCCAAATGCTATGCTTCTCAACCATCTACAAAAGAATAAGGCAAAAATACATTCACAGGAGTGAAGGAAACTCTTTACTTCAGAAATATGTTCAAGCCAAATTAGAACCTTTCTTTATTCATAGTTAGGCATTCATATTAATGTAGATATGATTGGCAAAACTCCAAAATTCATGATACACAGAACACAACAATCAGCAGCTTAACAAACAATAAACAAAAAAATTAATTAACAGAAAAACATTAAATTTTAGATTTCAAAATACAACTACTGTAACAACATGAATCACACTAGATCAATTTCAAAAAAATTTTGCCGAGCAAAAATAAAATTCCTATACTATATGATGTCATTTCATAGTTTTTTAATGCAATTAAAAACTGCACACACTACTGAAAATTTAACTTGTTTGCTATTCAAAACACTGAAGATTGCCAGAAATCAAAAAATTCCTGAGAGTATTCTTGAAAACTACTGACACTTGTAACTTTCTTACTTTCAGCAGAGACTGCGTGTAACTACATTTTCTAACATCGTAAGACTTATTTTAGGCTCTTTTTGAAGAAGACTTTGCTCTACAAATACCATCCTGTACATGGCAAAAGAGCTGGCTGTACAACTATATTCATATTGTACATTCATTTCAATACAATTACTGAAGTGAAGATTAATCTAAACACGCCATAGCAATAAACAATTTTACCCACAGTGCACCTCAAGAGAGCTAGGAAATTTATGTATGGCTATGGCAGCACTAGATACACTGATTTTGTATCTAGCAAAAATTGCCCAACAAATATCCTAAACATGCTTTCTTTCATATTTTGTTCACAATATACATATATCTAAGGTCTTTTTTACGGATGTACCTTTTGTGAGGAACGCTGCTGCAACAAGAGTTCTCCTTGGGAGTTGAAGAGAAAGACACTAAAGGCACGATGCAGGAGGCTGGACTGTGACTCAGCATTCCATTTGTGACAGTCCAGTTTGCTGGCTGCCCCAATGATCTGGTCTGCCTTGTCCACAAGAATGCATTGCTCATCCAGTAGCATGCTCAGCTGTGACTGGGGAATGTCCTTCAACGTACTTGTGCTCTACGGGAGATTAAATTATGAAAAAGATTCAGAGTTAGCTCATTGAAAATATATGTGTATTAACAACATTGATATTACTTTAAGAAGCAAACCAATAGGCTATAGCAGGAAGCAGATATTTTCTAACCAAGTACTGTTGTGAAGCTTTTCAAAATAATTCATCGACAGTTAAAAATACAGAAGATATAGAAAACCATTATTTTCCAAACCATAACAATTTTGAAAATTTCATTTATCCATTTCAACATTTAATCTCATAAATATGAAACACAGCTAACAAAGAATATATGAGTAAAATAGTTCAATTTTCTTTATACATGAATATTTACAACAATAATTGCAATCAATAGATGAGCATATTTTAGAACAAAATATTTCATGCACCAAAGTTTCCTCCTGAGATAAAGGCTGGGGAAGTGAATGTTCCAACATAGCAGAGCAGGTCAATAAATCAAGCGCAGCTCAAGCACGTACCTTGTACCCTCACATGTGAGGTAATTTTCAAGTTTCAGAAATGATGATGGCCTAATCTAGGCTGTACTCAGTTGTTGAGTAAAACTCATGATAGTACCTTTCAGGTATTACAATCAAGGATACCTATTTAAAGATAAATTTGCTACATGTGAAACTATTATGACAATATTTAGATTCTCTTTCAAATGTACACATTCATATTTGACAATCTTGCATTGGTTCAATTATACTATTAAATTAAAACATCATCCCTTCTTCAATTCAAGTAAATTTAAAATTTTCCCTTTCAGTTTTAGAAATGTTGAGAAACCAAACCAAGTTCACTGGATAAGAAGTTATTTAATGTTTTCTTACACTATTGCAAGTCCTAAATTTATTTGGATAAATACTTAACTAAAAATGAAATTTTGAATTACAGTGGTATGATGTAACATAATTTATTTGATAATACCATTGCATTGTATAATATATGAATTTTTTTTCGGATATAGAACTATCACCAAGCATTAAAATTTCAATGTCCAGTAATTGTTGGTATTAGAAATCCTTTGTGAGTAAATTTGAATGTTCAATGGAAAAACTATCAATAATTGTTCACCTAATTACATAAAATACGGTGCTTAATATTTCAGAAAAAGTGAAACTTCACTTTATTTTTTTGCTGTAATGGCTAAATTGATGAATTTAGAGGTTCTGTGATGATATTAGGCTTCTCTATGGGGGATCTGGTATTATCTGCAGTAACATATAAGTAATTTTGTGATCATTACTTGCTGTGACAAATTTGGAATTTTAATTTTATCATGACACTCAATTAAAGCATGATATGACTGTAACATCAATACCACTTGGTACTCTATATTCATAGTAATTGTTGGTATGAAAAATCACTGTACTTCCCTCTTACTAGACTTTCCAAAATATACACCAAGCTCCTGAATATTGTAATAAAAATTGAAGATGGTACAATGAACAACAAGCACAATATATTTTAAGAATATCTTACCATAGTAGGAAATCTGCATCCTCTATGAGAAAGACAGAAATTGATGCTCCTACAAGGAAGTCTGTTTAAAAAGTACATTTTACTGGCCTGAAAGAGAAATAATTTTGAAGTTAAAAAACATTCCAACCCTTATTACTAACAAACTATTATTACCACAACCTTTTCATAGCAACCAATAATTTAAATGACTTTCCTTATTGAATTTCAACAACAATTTTAGCATTAACACTTTGACCACAACATGAGCCACCAGTGGTATATGGAGGGAATTATCATAATGCTGCTGATCGGCCAGCAGTCACAAACTAAATTTTTATAAATACCTAATCAAAACCAAGTGAAGGTACTATCCAGTTGATGTTCATCAACATTGCTTACTACAGTTGACTTATAATTTTAGTTGAAAATTGAACTTCAATTTCACCCGCCACAGTCAAAGTGTTAAGCACATTATGCATGATGGTGAAGCTTTACCGTATTGTGTTAAATAGTTACCGAGTTATTTAACAATGAAAATTTACTTTTCATATTTTTTAGCAATTTTTGCAACATGAATGATGTGGGAACATGATTTAATTTAGTAAGTATTGAATTGAATCAGAGTTCTAATGATCATTCTTCTCCACACAGATGACTCATTCCCCTACTTGATCATGTATATCCTAGTTTACCTTCACTTTCATTACATTCCTCAATCCGTTTATTTTCCCACAATTACTAATTACTCTCCAGTAATCTCCATCTATCCAGAGTTATCTCTTTCCTTACTTCATGCTTCAAATTCATTGTTAATAAGTCATTATTCAGAATTATCTTCTATTCCATTGATTCAAAGCTTATCTTTGGCTCTTTGTTACGTTCATTTCCCTCGTATATTATTTACAACCAATCTCAAGTTTGACTCCCTCCTCTTTTTTCACTCATTTTTGTTTGATGGCACTGACATAGTAATAAAATAGCTCTTGATATGATTTTCCAACAACAGACAGAAATAGAAATGATGAGTTTACTCCCCTTGAAAAAGTTAAAATTATAAGTTGATTCAAGCCTATCTAACCACAACATTTGCATTACCAAGAGAAGGAGGAAGATAAAATTTAGAATGAAATTAAAAAAAACACAGAAGCACACACATGTGAAATACTGAATATTTCCAACACCCTACACATCGAAATACTGAGATACTGTAGAAAGAATTTGATGACAAAGATATCAGTTGAAGGAAGAAAGAGATGATGAAATACAAACAGCAGTAAACTAAAAGAGGTATTCTGTAGCAAAAATGTCTGTTCTATTTCAACAACAAGAAAGCATACCTAACATTCAGCTTAGGACCTTTTTCTTCTTCACAGAAGTGTAACGATACACGAAATAGTTCTGTATAATTCGTGAACCGATATAAAACGATAGGAAATGTGGGCAAAACTGCAATGGGGCTGAAGTGTTGCGAGTGAGGGATTAGGCAGGGGAAGCATCTTCTCAAAGAGTAGCGGGGTGATTTGGGGGAAGTGAATGGGGATGGAGATCTAGTACAAACTACAATCAGATGTAAAGGGTAATAGGTACTGTTCTTGAACAACATGCTAGGAAACAAGGGAAAATTAAGGGGTAAAAGAGGGTTTAGACATGCATGCAGAAGATAATGCACAGCTCAAGCAAGGGTTCTACAGGCACAGAGGAACCCGTTGCTTGAGGGGACCGTCTAGTCTGAATCAAGAAAATGGCCATCACGTTTTTGCTATGGGATCTAGATCTGTGAAATTTGGCACACCTATGTATTTTCAAAATAAATAGGGGTTGTCTTGCACACTTTTTCCCATATTTGCCATAATTTCCGAAATAATGGGAGTAAATTAGCGAATAAATGGGTTATTTTCAAGAATGTCTGATCTCAGAAAGTTGTTATTATAGAGTAATGATTCAAGTATCATTGGATGTGTAAAGAGTTGGTGCATAAAGACTCAGAGGATTATTTGGAAATTTACAATAGTTTAGTTCATACAAAATGTTAACAAAAATTTCTAAGAAACATTCATTTTTCCGTAGATTTTTTAATGTAACTACAAAACTATTATGACATTTGAAATAATCCTGACTCTTTATGCACGAACTCTTTGCATATCCAATGATACCTATATGATTGCTCTACAATAACATCTTTCTGAGATTAGACAGCTTGAATATTTGTTTTTGCATTGTTCAGTAAACGCATTTTAGTACCCAGAAACAAGTCTTTTCATTTGCAAGTTAATTTGCTTCCAGAAATTGGGGCAGTTTACGTTGTGAAAGCTTTTGTGAAATATTGGCTTGAGTTTGGGTAACTTTGAATGAAGTATTTTGTGGTTCCTTGAAGAAACCGGTATCACAAGTGGTACCAAGAGCCAGGAACCAAGCGAGGCGCGCGTGAGGCTCAGGAGTAACCTGTCGCTTAGGTGCACCTGCGGTGTGCTTCAATCCGAACTAAATTTAGCAGATGCAGTACAAACTTCTCTGAGCTTGACAGGCAGATTCAGCTCGTTGTTTGACACAGTAGTCGCTCCGGCATTCACGTCACACTGGGCTTCTCTTTGGTCAGCAGTCTTATTTATGCCTACAGAACATGAGGGAGGGGAGAGGGAGGTCCTCGGGAGGTATCGAGCACTCGATACTCGACGCTGCCAAATCATAAAAATTCTTGAACAGCTGAATGATAAATACAGATCTCATTATCAATTAAGAGTCGGTGAGCATAACTAACTGAAATGATATAGCGCATGAGCACTGAAGCATCATGCGACCCTAACCTTAAGAAAATGAGTAAGTTGACACTCAGGAACTGGGTCAACAATTCTAATAAAATAACCCCTGGATGCCACCGGTTCACCCACCACCAGTCTTCTTCTTCGGGGGGATCCAGGAGGATCTTGAAAGTCGATTGATTTCTTCAGCAGGAGTCCGTGCAACCTGACAGCTTGTAGGGTACTTGAGAGCACAAGCAGCTCCGAAGAGCAGAGAAAAGTCAGGTTC